>OMNZ01092079.1:0-17126 GCA_900303255.1 Lesueurigobius sanzi
AATACCCTTTCTCATGATTGGACTCACCTGTGTATGGAGGTCAAGGGTCACTGAGGTTACCAAACCAATTTTGAGTTCCAATAATTAGTGCTAAAGGTATTAAAATCAATAAAATGCAAGGGTGCCTAAATTGATGCACATGCCTAATTTTGTAATTCTTGCACACTTTCTGTAAATCATATAAACTTAATTTCACTTCTCAAATATCACTGTGTTTGTCTCCAATATGATATATTTAACTGGAATATTATTTATATATATTATTTTTAACTTTTTCATACCACTGTATATCGATATGTATCTAGGTATCGATAACTTGAGCACACCCCTAATGGACATTGTTGCGTTTTACATTTTACCAACAAAATGGTGGATTTTGATGATAACATTCAATTTATAATATTCATTCCCACACTAAATAATGCTTTTTATTGTTTATTATAACTGCCATGGGGCTTTGTTTCATTGATGCATGTTTGAACAATCATTCATATTGAATCTTCTCAAAACATTCACCTGTCGCTGCTGACTTCATCCAGTCCAGACATGTTCACCAAACTCATTAATTTCCGCCCTCAAATGGCCTTGTTTATAAGTCATGTCTTGTTAACAAGCTTTTACAGGATCATTACAGGATCATCCGCCCTCAAATGGCCTTGTTTATAAGTCATGTTTGTTAACAAGCTTTTACAGGATCATTACAGGATCATCCGCCCTCAAATGGCCTTGTTTATAAGTCATGTTTGTTAACAAGCTTTTACAGGATCATTACAGGATCATCCGCCCTCAAATGGCCTTTTTTATAAGTCATGTCTTATAAACTGTGAATAGAGTGTGCTTTTAATGCTCATGATATGTTTAGGCGAGGACGTGACCAGCATCAAGACCCCAGATGTGTACAGCTTTGACGAGGACAGCAGCGATGGATCGTCTCCTGGCAGTCAAAAGTCTGACAGCTCCAGCTCCCCAAGAGAAAGTGGAGATAAGGTAATAACACAGTCACCCCCTTTTAACTCTCACAACTTAACTCTGTTGTGTTTAATGGTAGGTTGAATCTTCTCTTCTGTTTTAGAAGTCTTCACCCAGCCCACACACAACACTTGTGGCAGCGCACTGCAGTGACAAGCAGAACAGTTGCCAGTCTCCACCGATCAATGCGCTGGTTCCTAATGCCACACCTGGTCCAGTTTTGGTCAAGGTGAGTTCTACAAATCCAAGTATTACAATTAGATTTATGTTTTCAAGCCTCCACTGGCGCCCCATCCCTCAGCACAGTTCAAGATCCTCCTCATCACATTCAAAGCCCTCCATAATCTCTTAACTCTCCGACCTGCTGCACCACCACACTCCATCTCGCTCCCTCCACTCCCCCATTCCTCCAAACTCCAACCTTAAAATTTTCTTTTAATGTCTAATTTTGCTGTATAGCAGCCCTTCCCAAACTGCAGCAGGTCCCCTTTATCAATCCAAAAATGTCATGGGGTCCCTCCAGTAATATGAAATCACTCTTTTTAAACAATGTCAAGTTTTGCTCATTCATTTCGCATAGATTTATGTAAAAATGCAAATAATAGTGCAAAAATGATATCTTAATGTCTAGATTTAAGAATATTAAGTACTTCTGGGCACAGGTCTGTCTGCTTCGCCCACTGCTTGCAGCTGAGCGGAGGGCTCAGAGCAGCAAACGTCGTTTTTTGAAAGCCAGTCAGCTAGGAAACTCGGAAAAAGACACCTGCACCGAGGCCTTCAGTGGAAAAAGACGCACCCGATCGGCACGAGGACGAAGAGGCCGTGGCATCGTCAGAGGAACTTTGAAATACAGCCTTAAAACATATATAATAATTGTAAAAAAAATAAAGCTGACTACTTTTCGCCGGATTTCGCCTTTTGCGGGTTGTTTTTAGAACGTAACCCCCGTAGTGCCTTTAAACAAATACACATTATTGCTTATTTGTATTTGAATGATGTGTAGTCCTTAACCTTAATTGGACCCCTCTGGGGACCCCAGTCTGGCAAGCCAGCCTGAATACATGTATGACATACATTGGAAGACAGTCTGGGATTGCGCCGTTGGCTGCTCAAACTCTGGTGAGAACACTACCAGACCAGTCCCAGTTTTCCAAAGTATCTCACACTGTACATTGAGTCAGGTTGACTTGCCAGTCTACCTGGACCCCACAGATTTTGTGTTGTTGTTTAACCTGCCTTGATTTTATTAATGTACTATTGTAAAGTATCTTTGAATGTCTGGAAAAGGGCTCTACATACTGTATAAAATTACATATAAAACAAATGATTTTTTATTATCTTGCAGCCCTATTTTGATATTGTGTTTTGGAAATTCCCAGTCACTTGTAACTCTTAAGTCCAGAAAAATGGAGATGGTTGCATCACTGACCAAGCCACAGTAACAATGCCCATTATTTGTGGTAAAGAGACATACCCAAGACTTTCCTAAATCCAACTTCAAAACCCATTGGTAATTTTAGCTGAACCATAACATAACATGCAATTTATCATCAATTTCAATATGTATTCTTTTCCTCACTGCCGCATCAAAGTTTTACAACCACAATTGCGTAATGATTTTCTACTTTACAGCTGGCACGGCATTAACCTCTGGGCCTAACAGATTCATTTCGTGCTTTCTTTGGAAACATAACGCGACGTGTCATGTCAAAGATACCGTGCCTGTGTTCTGTCATACTTACAGTCACATCGTTTCAGGGGTGAACCAAAAGTCACTGTTAAGACGAGTTCAAAGACAGTGCGGATTTTCAAGCGCTTATTCTTAAATTTGTGCCAGCCAGAGTTTGTCTTCAATTAGGCTCGAATGACAGACTGCGCAAAACCTAAGCCAAGAATCAAAGGACGGGAGTGTAGCCTGGACATTTATCAGAGCGCTGCTATCCTCCCTGGAATTTGATAGCAAGATAAATTAGACGTTTGTGTTTGGGTGAATACAGCTTCGGGTCCCAGCTTTCATCGCGGCTGTACGACTTGTTAATAATATGCCGAGCCCTGTCCATGTGCATCCTGTAATCGCAGGTGTTAAAACAATGCGGGGAAAAGCTTTTTTTTTTTTTTTCTTCTTCCTATCCAGCTCCTTCCTTTTCAACGCCAATCCCGCACAAAACTTACCGCGACATGGACTGGGGAACCCTGACTTTCAGTCTGTGCCTCTAATAGTGTTTCTACTTACTGTGCACGATGATGTACTTGGTAGTTTTAGTTATAATGAAATGTGTGATCATGGCAGTGGTGGAAGAAGCAGTCAAGTTTTGCTGAAGTAAAAGTACAGATAAAGAAGAAATTGCATTTATTTGTGGTAAATAAAAGTAAAAGTGTCAAAATTAGACTTAAGTACAAGTATAAAAATATATAATTTTAAAATTTGCTTTATAAGTCAACTCACTGATCGTTTGAGTTATGACCCTCAAACTTTTACACAAAATACCTAGATTTGTTGGCTACAAATGGCAGCTCATAAGATTCCTATGAAGGTGTGTTCTTACCAAACGCTTTTCGGACTGCAAAAACACTTGAAATTGGGGCTTCTCTGTTGCTGTTTGCTACAATGGCAGATCCACCTATTCTATGTGGTTGTACCCTGCTACCTGCTCCTCCTCAGCCCTCTGCCCTGTCCCCGCTCTTTTTCCTCTTATATATTACACTATTATAGAGTAGCTTTCCCGAAGTTTCCTCAGCTGACCAGAGGTGAGAGGAAAGGGGGACGGTTGTGCTGCAGCATGGCGAGACAGTGCACCAGAGCCACAGCGAGACAATTTCCCTCATCTCAGGGCAGGTTTTAACCCACAGTGGGCTAAAATGGCAGTATGATTGTATGTGGGATTCATGTGAGAGCATAGACAGGATGTATATGCTGTAAATGTGATACGATGAAGCCTGATTTATGGTCGTGCAGTCGACCACACCCACCAAATTGGCGTACGCCTGGAGGGGGGTTTGGGCTTCTACGTTGCCCCTCTATGTTCACATTGAGATGAATGTTCTTTTTGAAAACAGGGGAACAAAGTATCACTCGTAGTAGAAAGCACAGATACAGGCTCTTAAACAGGGCTCCCTACAGGTTGTTACCCTACTTTGTACTTTTTAAGTTGGTTCTTTCCACCACTGGATCTTGGAGTGGAACCAAGCATGTCAATTTTATGACAATTATAATCAGGAGCAAATGAAATGCTGTACCTCTAAAGTTCCTTTGGGAGTCACGACACACGTTAGAGAGTTCGGCATAGAGCAGAAGTGCTGGTAATTGTTGTAGTATTAGTGATAGTAAATGCAGTTGCAGTGGCAGTAGTAGCAGTTTTCATCACTGTTGGTCGACCTGTTAATAATATGCCAGGCCCATCCTGTGTAAACCGTAATCTCAGGTGTTACAACAATAAGGGAACAGCTCTTTACCAGTTTCCTGATCTCACCTTAAGCAAACCGTGCCAGGACTTTACCGTTTACCCAAATGTTGCATAATAAGCTTCAATGTTTTCAAGACGCAAGCAAGAGTATCTCAAAAGTGGAAAAGAAGATGAATTTAAAATGGTCTGTCATGGACCAAATTTGACCTGGCAATAATTATTTTTTTATATAAATTGCAGACTTTCTGTACTTCCTATCCAATAATAAATATACTACATTCTCATCTGCAGCAAAGCCTGTCCAGAGCATCGGGTGAGAAGAGCCGCAGCAAAAAGAGTCGAGAGCCAAAGCCGCGGGTAAAGAAGCTGAAGTATCACCAGTACATTCCACCGCATCAGAAAGCAGAGCTGGACGTGCCCATGGACACCACCTACGCCCGCATCCTACAGCAGCAGCAGCAGTTTCTACAGCTACAGATACTCAGACAGCAGCAGTACAGCTATCAGACTGTCCCACCGGCAACACTCAAGTAAACCATCATGCTTTCTGACATCTGTGCATTATCTGTTCACCGCTGTTCCCTCCTTGGACTTTGTTTTTGAGAGAGAGACTGCTCACGCTGCACAGAAAAACACAAAAAGCTTTCCTAGTCTTTCTTTAGTATAGGCGAGACACTGAAGTTGTGACCTTGCGCTGCTTACATCACCAGTGACATCAGCTGGAGGCAGGAAGTGAGCAAGAGAAATAAGATTAAACCAAAACTAGCGATTATAAGTGTAAAACTACAACTAAAAATGTGGTCCTGTTGTGGCTTAAGGAGCAAGAACAAAAGGAATAACATTTGAGACGATAAAATAAGGCTTTATCGGATATTTCCAGCAACAGTTAGACATTTGTTTATCGTTACTATGACAACAGCCACAAAGAAATATATAGATAGGGATCTAGCTTCCCGCCTCCAGCTAAGCCACAAATGTTTACAAACAATGAAAGGGTCTATATTACTGAAAAAAAAATATGAAAATAAGGCATTTTATGTATTTTAAAAAAAAAGCAAGATTTGTGACATATTAGTTACAATGATTTGTTCAGAGGGAATGTTGGCTATTTTAAGTTTTTGAATAAACTAGTTATTACTGAATAAATCTGTAACAATTCAAATTTCTTGTTTCTTGGGGATCAAATCAGCTGAACCTCTGAACAAGCCTTCAAAATATTGTTAAGTCCAAGACTGGAAAGTTTGGAGTCGGTAGGAGCTACTAAATTGGAGGATGTGAGAAAAATGCATTTTGAGAAAATGGTCATTGAAGTTACAATTTACTGTATAGTTGTCGACTAAAATATTTCATCATAATTTTTGTCAAAGTAATATTTTTACTGACTAAAACTAGTTAAAGTTAGTTAATGAGACTAAAAACTGTGACTAAAATGTCTAGATATTTTCATTGTCTAAAAAAAGAAGTAACTGATCCAAACTCCAGTGACTCCATAGAAAGAGCCTCATATCATTTAAATTCACTGCCAAAGGAACAGCTCTGAGCTTTGATCATGTGGAGAAGCTCCATGAAGCAGAGAATGAAAACAATAATATAAATGTAAAGTTTACTCAATTTATTTCAGATTTAGTCGACTAAATTTACTTATTGACTAAAATTAGACTAAAACTAACAAGATTTTTTTGAAATTCCATTTTCATCAAAAGACTAAGACTAAAACTAAATTTAAATTTTGCTTTATGTGTTTTCAGGGGAAAGTTTAGAGACCAAACTGGCCCAAAATCTGAAAATTGAAAACATTTAGTTTTGGCTTCAGTGTCCCCTTAAACAAGAAAATGTTAATTTGCTGCCTAAAGTATCCTCCACACAAAATGACTACAGTATCTTCCACACACACGAGCAGGTGCCACAAACAATCATTCTCAATCTTCTTCATTGTCAGCGTTTGCTACCTTAAACATGATGAGTTAAATAACACCTGTTTCAGCTACAAATAAAGACCCCAGCTGTTCTGTGTCTCAAAGTACTTCAGATTTCCTGCTTCCTACACAGGAGCGTATTGTGAGTAATGGGTAGTAGTTTCTAAAATCGTCTATCCTCCCTTTGCTTATTTTTTTCAGTCAGACGCCTGAAGTTCAGGGCAGCGGCTGCAGTGGAAACAGTGCCTCTTTAAGCCCCCCACAAAACCCGAGCAGCCACAGGACCGAGCTCCCGGCCAATCTGGACGACATGAAGGTCAGTAAAGTATAGTAGTATCATAGTCACGCTTTTCAAAGTCATCAACTGGACTAGATTCTGCATCATCCTTTTCAGTTGCAATGTGATACATTGAAAAATCTAGAAATTTGCTCTTACCGCTAACTACTTTCAAGAAATTTGCCAAAAGGGTAAGTTTTTGCACTTAAACCGTTTAAACCATTAAACCATCAATAGTGTAAAAAACTTGGTAGTAGTTGCTCAAATTAAGGGCAAATTTACTTACAGTTGTGGCCAAAAGTTTACATCCCCTGGCAGAATGTCAACTTCATAGAATATGAATGATAACACAAAAACCTTTATTTCACTCATGGTTACTGGTTGCATGAGGCCATATATTGTCAAAAGACCTGTTTGTTTCTGCTTTTCAACTAGAAACTAGCCAAAAGTTTACATATTGTGCATCTTGAAACAAACATCCATTTTTTCACAGAGTCCAATTTTGTCAGAGAGTCCTGTATTTCAGCTGAAGTGAGTTTTTCTTTGCTCCTGAACAGTTTTCCTGGCAGTTGTTGAAGGTCATATAAACGTTAGATCAGGGACATTTGAGTAGATTCTGTTTCATTATGATTTCAAAAGAGTAAACTCAGTTCTTTGACAATAAATAGCTTCACACAACCACTAACCATGGGTGGAAAAAAAGATTTTTGTGTTGAAAAATGAGCATAAGATTACAACTTTTGGCCACAATTGTATTTCCTAAAAATTGTATTTAGGGAAGGAAATTGCAACAATTCTGCAGAATATGGACTAATAATTCTGTATATAACTGCGATATTACGTCAGTGTTTTGCTCAATGAATGTTTTTTTCAGGTTGCAGAACTAAAGACAGAGCTCAAACTCCGTTCTTTACCTGTTTCTGGGACTAAGACAGATTTGATCGAGAGACTTCGCTCTTACCATGAAAACTCCAGCCCCCCTGTGTCGCCCATCGCCACTAAAGTCTCCAAACTGGGCCTCAAAGACACTGTCCCACCAGAGGCTCCGGACTGTCCCGCTCTGAGCCCGGGGGAGGACTTGGACAAGGACCAGCGCCTGTTCGAGAAGGAGCGTCAGATCGAGGAGCTGATGAGAAAGTTGGAGCAGGAACAGAGGCTGGTGGAGGAGTTGAAAATGCAGCTCGAGGAGGAGAAGAGATCACAACAGAGCGACTCCCCACCTCCATCATCGTGCCCCGCTCTCCTCCGGGTCAAAGAGGAATCGGTCACACCTCCGAACATGTCCCCCGTCCCGCCCAGAGGGGTCAAACAAGAGGTCACGCAGATGAGCATCGCACACCCCGCCCTATTTTCTATGAACTTACACAATCAAGGGACGTGTGAAAGTCTAATGCGGCCTTCGGGACCAAACGCCAAAGTCTCTACAGAGGTACGACAACACGCCACTGCTCTGGAGATGGTACACTGCAAAAAATGATCTGCTGATGAGTTAAACATACTTCAATTCACAATATTTGACCTTATTTTGAGTGAGTTTGACCCGCCAAGTAAAACAATATGCCAATGGGACAAGTATGTTTGGACTTAAAATAAGAAAAATCATACAATTCCAAGTAAATTTTAAATTTTATGTGCAATGTGATGTTTCTTTTCTCAATTGAAGTGCAAACATACTTCAATTGGCAGATCATTTTGCACATTTTTGATTATTTTTTGCATTGTAACATATTTTTATTGTTGCTTGTATTGTTGCTTATTGTCCACCTCCTAGCATAATTGCCTTTGTATTTTTGGGCCAATTTGAGATTTTTGGCATCTTTAAAGGCACTACTACTACCTGATTTTTATACACAGAATGAAAGAGGGAGCGAGTAAGTTAAATTGATAGTTGTGGTCCAAAAACATTCCTAACTTTCCTAACACATTTATAGCATCCCATTTTTTCATAGAGATGAGTTCATACGCACATTTCACAACTTGCAGAGTCACTTTCTAGGCTCACTGTCACAGAAATGTGAGAAAAGCAGCCGGCAAACTCATGAAATTGACAAAGACTCTTTACATTTAGATGCACGGTATTATTTCTACAACCTTAGGACCAGTCAGAAATGTAATTAAATAAGCCAAATAATTCTAGTTCTCAACTGGGACTGCATCGGGACCCACCATCACCCCAGTGTGACAACTGTGGCCCAAAGTAAGAACTGAATTATGTAAAATATGATTTTTTTAATACATAATTATTGCTGAATAAGCATACAATAAGTCTATGAAGCTGAAAATATGACCATTTAAACAAACTACACTGTAAAATGTCATCTAGAAACTTTTAAATATAGAATTTTCTTGAAATAATTATATTTGTCATTGATTTGAGCAGTTCTTTGCAAAAAGGAGAAAAAAAAAAAAGAAAACATCTAATCAGACTTAGAATTAGATAATAAACCTGAAGCAACATGTTTCTTTCTTCTTTAAAGTGCAAAAATATGTATTTTTTAATTTAAATTACTCAAATCAAGCCCAAACACGTCAAGGGATGCTGAAATCAAGTCATTAAAACTCAACAACACGTCTAAGCTGTGTGGCCTTGCAAGGAGGATGGAAGCTTGTTATGGGAATATGTGAGTTCGGGAAAATTCACTGTTACCATGGAGATCCGCCATGTTTGTGGGTACTAGCAAATGTCTGTAGACAAACTTTAGCTAGAAGCATGATAAAAACCTGGATCAAAGGGCCGTGGAACAATTCTGTTATCTGCTGAGTCACTGCTGGTAAATACGTCTAACACACTCAAGTGTTAAAATGTCCAGTATTTCCGCATTTTAAAACCTCCATTAGTTTATTATGGAAAAAAAACCTGCTGCAAATCCCATAATACTTTGAGATTATCCTTTCCGACATTACGTCACAAATCAAGCGCCTGTGAAAACATTGCTCTCCGCCATTGAAATGCGTTGGACTTGGTTGGTGGTTATCATTTGGTTTGAGAGGGTCTTTGTGATGTTAAATTGTGATGAAATGTTGTTTGACTCTATGACAAGCTGCCTATAGAGGCAAAAGTGCGATATGAACAGATATCGGTTTTGTTTTCACCAACACTGGATCGCGTTGCATTGGTGTCTATGGGGAAACGCCCGGATGTTCGGAAAGGTTAATATGACATCACGATCCTGAACTCTCGGGACATTCATGTGAACTGGGGAACTTGTTTTCCCCAGATGGAACTGCGTTGTTCCCAGTTCGTTTGTGTTCATTCTCTCTATGTCGGAAAGTGGGGATTTTGATTTCACTAGATAAAAAATGTCATTTCAAACTTTAAAAGGAGTTTACCCCTCCCACCTGAAAATGGAGGTCAATTGTGAAGATCCAGACCCTCTGTACAAAATGAGTACGAGGGGATGCTAAGACCAGGCTAGTGTTTAACCAAAAAGCTCCCATTTAACAAAAAAATTACAAATCAGCTGATTTCCGCATCAGGTGCGGAAGTTGGGTAGCTTGTTTTGACCCCAGTTCCCCAGTTGTTTTTCCCAGTTGAGTGAGCGTTCATGTGCATTTTCCAACTGGGAAAAACATTTTCCCCTTTTCCTGAGGTCCACATGAATGCAGCATCTATTTTTCACTCATTTGGATATTATCTGGCTGAATAAAAGCATTGTTACCGCATACAAATAAAGTTGAGTCAAAATGGCGTCCTTATGAATGTTTTGACACAGTCTTACTTTTAAAAAAATGTGGCAGATTGCCCAGTAGAAGTGAAAAACCGGCACTCAAAGCTAGCCACTAGCATGTAGCATGAAGCTAACGCATTATGGTGAATTTCAATTGTCATTGAAGTAGTTGTGGAGCAGTTGGAAAGTTAAGCTATTCTCACAATAACATATTATGTTTTCCCGCTATGTTTGATCTTTAGTTTGTGTAGTGCAGGCTTTCAGTCCTAGCAAAGGCGTTTCACTCCAGTCTCTCCTCGTGTTGTGCTCCATTGATTTCCTGTCTCTCCCTGAACCTTCCCCTGGTGTTGGCGTGGAGCTGAGAGATGAAATGGCCTGGTTCTCGTCAGAGCTCTGGTGGAGGAGCAGGTGTTGACAGTATAGCGGCCCGTCTGCCCTGGCTCTGGGCTCCATCTGAACCGAGACCAACTCCAGATTTAGCAGCAACACAAGTCACAAGTGCGGCGAGAACAACCGCGGCTCCAGACTCGAGTACTGCCTCGGCGGACTGATAATACAAGAGCACAAACACATCCCCCCCCAAAATCTATCTAGAAGTGGAATTATCTTGACATAGGTAGATTTGCATTTGATTTGAGAAGGCAAGTGGAATTATCTGCCAATGGAACAAGCAGTTTTACACTTAAAATAAGATAAAGTCATTTTTCCAGTACATTTTTAGATTTATTTTCAAATTTTAAGTGCAGTGAGATATTTCTTTCTTAACTTAAGTGCACTACTTCTTGTTCCATTGGCAGATCATTTTACGTACCCTCTCAAATCAATGGTAAATCTACTTTTTGCACATTTTTCTAGATCACTAAATATCCATATCAGTACTGTACAAAAAACTGTATCTTGATAAGTTATATTTACTTAAACTAAGAGTACTCATTTTGACATGCTAAGTAAAATAATATGTATTCTTGCACTTTAAACAAACAAACAAAGTCTTATTTCAAGTTGACTGAGATTCATGATGTCATTTTTATTGCAATTACATGATTTTTCTTTAGATTTCAAAATTGTACTTACTGTATTTCTTGATTCCTTTTCGCAGTGTAAATATTTTGTCTGTCGTTGTAGAAAGTTAAACCAAAGACACAGATTGTAGGATTATTTGTGATGTATCTTATTTATTGTGGCATTACATTTAATGAAAACAAATAACACCAGTAATATAAAAGAGCTTTGGTACTGACATCACAGTGCACTGCATTATGGGAATTTTGCCACCATTTTTCAGGACCACAAAACTATGAAAACACAGCCCATTGTCAATATTATTCCCTCGCAGATGGTGCGTCCTAACATGTCAGTCAACTACACCACAGGCCCGCACTCTCCTGAAGCTATTTGTCCATCTCTCTTCCCTTAGTTCTACAGTTGGCCGCTTGTTGTTTGGACCGGCAAGATACACATCAACACAATCTGCTGGCCACGCCCCATTACGTGACATCACATTCCAAAGCTCTATAGCTATCCAACTAAAATTGGTACTGTGTGATATCCTTAACTGAATTAAAACGCAGAGTGAATCGAATCGATGTGTGAAATTCGAATCAACACCCAGCCCCAGTGTACATAAAGATTTGTCGTGCCGCTGCAAGTGGTTTCCGAGCATTCCCCATAAACTCTGATCCTCGGGCTTCTTCTGTTTACGCTGATAATTTATAGCACATTTCACAAGCGTTTCTCCAACTAAGTCTGCAAGTTATTTAGTCATTTACAGCTAAATACCAGCTAATTGTGAAGGCTCATTTGTACCACATTGAAGCCATTTGCTGTGTGTGTGTGTGCGTGTGTGTGTGTGTGTGTGTGTGTGTGTGTGTACTGTATATGTGTATGTGTGTATGTTTTGACCAGTGTAAATATTTGCACAGGCGTGGACCGATGCACTTGTCTTCGGCACATTCCCGACGAGTGTCTCCTCTGGCCGGACATCTGCGACCACGGTAGACGCTCGCCTCGAATCATAAACACAAACGCTTTGATAGCGCTGTATAAACTCGTGTGTGTGTTTTTGATCCGGGCAGGCACCTGGTCCCGACGAGGCCTCTTTGCTCCTGCTGCAGCACAAGTCCAAAGACCCGCCCCGCTACGAAGAGGCCGTGAAACAGACACGCGGCATCATCACACAGGTGCAGGAACTTTATTGGTATCGATGCTACTTTTATTATTATCAAGAACCATAAAACCAGGTGGTAATGTTTACACTGGAAAAGCTGTTCTCAAAATATGTTTAGTCACGGGAGATAATGATGAGGCACGGAAATAACATAACATAGATTCGTGTATATGGTGAAGTTATAATTCATTTGATTAATGCCTGTGAGCTAAGTGCCGTCCGCACCATTGATGATTACTTAAAATGAAGTGCCAAAAACCTATAAATTACTCCTGATTTAATCAACAGCGGCATCCAGAAAAAGGCTTGTTTGGAGCCGAAAGAGAAATTTGTTTTAAATGATTTTAATATGCACTAGCCCAGCAGGATAAAGGCTTTTAGAAAATGTAAACAGAGATTTAATGTTGTGGGAGGAGTGCCTTTTCTGTCCCCCCAACACCAAAGAGCACCTTCCTCAAAAGGTTTTTTTTGTGGCATCAAGAAGATCTGTGGTTCGATTCCCACACCTTGTGGGTGGAGTTTGCGTGTGTCTTGTTGCTCCGGTTTCCCCAGTCAAACTAACACATGCACAATAGGGCACGCTAGTTCAGGAAATGGCTATGAACATAAAGCTTGCTCAACAAAAGCATTGCAACAAATCTAAGTGACCTCATCTCCCCCACAGACCTAAACTGGAGCTACTAATACTACACTGCAAAAAGTGATAGCTTTGCTTGAATTCAGAACATTTGACCTTCCACCCATATATTTTCTTCCGCTTTATCCGGGGCGGAGGCAACAGTCTGAGCAGAGATGGCCAGACTTCCCTCCTCCAGCTCTTCCTGGTGGATCCCAAGGTGTTCCCAGGCCAGCTGAAAGACCTCGTCTTTCCAGCATGTCCTGGGTCTTCCCCGGGGCCTCCTCCCAGTGGGACGTGCCTGGAACACCTCTCGAGGGAGGCGACCAGGAGGCATCCGAAACAGATGCCCGAGCCACCTCAGCTGGCTCCTTTCGACGTGGAGGAGTAGCGGCTCTGTTCCGAGCTCCTCCCGGGTGACTGAGCTCCTCACCCTATTACTAAGGGTGCGCCCAGCCACCCTGCGGAGGAAACTCATTTCGGCCACTTGTATTCACGATCTTGTCCTTTCGGTCATGACCCAAATCTCATGACTATAACGTCATATTGACCTTATTTTGAGTAATTTTGACTTTCCAAGTAAACTCATCTGCCAATGGAACAAGGATTTTTGCACTTAAAATAAGAAAATGGGTATAATTGCAAGTAAATGTTGATTTATTATGTAATTTTTAGTGCAAGAGGTAGTTTTTTCTTATTTTAAGTGCAAAAATACTTATTCTATTGGCAGATAATTTCATTTGGCAAGTCAAAATTACTTAAATTACGGTCAACAGACAGAATTCAAGCAAATTTAACTATTTTTGCAGTGTTGTAGTGCAAAATCGCCAAACAATACAATTGCAGACAAATTATCAGGTGTTGAGAAAGCTTCTTAGTGTCAAGCTGGTAACCTGACAAGCAAACACTGGCTTTTCTATTTAATTTTTTCCTAATAGCTCAACATTCAGTCATTGTAAAAACTTCCATAATTTGTAAATTAAGGCACATTCCCCCCGAGAGAACATACTTATAACTCGTATTTGACATCTATTCAGAGAGAAAAAAGTTACTAGTAATTTCCAGATGTGCAAAAACACATACGTTATTGTTTATTATTGTTTTCTTAAAGTCATTTCCGGCAGGCTGTAGCTAGTGTAGTGTAATGCTGCCCCCTTCTGTTGTTAGGTCATGAGTCACATGGGTGCAGGAGAGGGTTGGTACGTGACAGGCTCAGTCTGCAGACAGACGCTCTTGGACAGGACCAGAACTGCTATAAACTACAACACAAACTGAAAACACGGCATCAAGGAGCAACTGTTAGAATATAAATGTTCTCAAAGTCATTACTTTGTGCTTTTATAATTAATAATTGATAGGAAATATAGTTGATCTTTGCCTCCCCCATTGTGTTGGCTCTGGAATCATCATGTGTTTCAAATTGCACCCCGCCCTGTAAATTATTTTAAAAACCAGAGCTGTCTGACTAAAAAACACAATACATGTATTTATACACAGAGCTGTTTCCGTACTTCTGAAATCGTCTTTATCTGTGCTGTTCTTATTGGTCATTTCAATATTCAAATACAAGTGTGTTGTTGCCTTTACCCTGCAGTGTCCGTCTGTGTCGAGCCAACAGATGGACGACCTGTTTGATGTGCTGATTGAAACTGGAGGTGAGATAATGTTGTGTGTGTAAAACTGCATTTACAACAAAAACACTACTATGGACTAAAGCATGTGAAGTAAAGTGTTAAAAAGAGGCAGATAACAAAGGACTGCTCTTCTGTCTGCTCCACAAAGACAACAAACAAACCAATTCATCCCATGAATTAATTGGTTAGTTTTTTGTCTTTGTGTTTTATGGCTTTTTGTGTTATTGATGTATGAAATAAGTATTTCAAATGGAACTTAACAGGAAAGACTGCAGGCTAAACTTTGTTTTTTCTTTCCACTTTTCAGGTTTTGGGTCACTTTACTCTCTTAACATCTAAACTTTCACCTGGAAATAAATAAATGACCTAATCTTTATCTTTACAATAATCCAGTACATCGTTTATGATTGTGTAAATAGTGAGAAAGGAGAAAGAAAAAACATCATGTAGTTTCTCAGACCCTTGATATGTACATAATATAATCTATTTGTCGTTTATGATCGTACAAATTATGAAAAGGAAAAAACAAACAAAGCAAAAGCCTTTTATCAAGTAGTTTTTTCAGACTCTTAGGTACTTAATACCACCTGTTTGTTACAAATGATTTGTAAATCATCCAGATTACACCTAATAAATAGACAAACATAAAGTGTTTTGTCGAGCAGCTCCTTCAGCTCCTTCCACAAAAGATTTGAACCCCCGGTTTAGACCCTTCTTTGGTTAGTTTATTTCTTCTTCATATTTGAGTAAAATGGTCTCTTTGTAAACCTTTTTAAAGTGCACTAAGTTCTTACAGAGTTTGACATTTCCATCTAAGCTGTTTATATTTCCACTCCGCGTCTAGTAACACACACATACTTGTCAAGGTAGTTCGGGAGTACTGTTTTTTAAAATTCATTTGGTCTCTTAAGTAGTACTTAACTTCTCTTTACAGAACATATGTTGTAGGCTTTCTGGAAGTAACTTATGTGTAACTTTGAAAAGGATTTGAACCATTTTGAATTGAGCTAGATCTCCAAATTTCAATATTACTGATTTGAGAAATAATGCATTTGTGTGTTCTCTGTATCCCACTAAATGGATTATTCTAATTACTTTTTCTGAACTTTAAACAATTGGTCGAGATTACTTTTGTACCAGTTTCCCCCAGACCTTAATACAGTAGGTTAAATGTGGTCAAATGAACTTCAATGACCATTTTCTCAAAAGCATTTTTCTCGCATTGTGGCGACAACATCTCCACTTCAGTAGCATCTGCAGACTCCAAACATTCTAGTCTTGTACTCAACAATAGGTTGTTCAGATGGGAATTTTCAATATTTAATTCCAAGTCTTTTTGATGAAGTTTGGAACATCAAAAAATAAGGCGAAATTTACAGATGTATTCACTAATTACTAGCTTTATGTCCAAAATCCCCCTGAACAAATCTCTGTAACTGATGTATCAACAAAATAAAACCATACATTTAAACCTGGCTCTATCCTTTATTTAGATTTCATCACCAAAAATATAGCAATTATGGCCATTTTATGCATAAAATACCCAACTTTTATATGAACACATTAAACGACAGAAACTTCCAATACAGTCTTTTCTCATATTTATGTCAGTACACAGCAAAAGTGTCATATTCATGTCACTCACTCACCTTCAGCGTCTCACCTTAAACGTAATATTCTATTGGATATTCTTCCTCTAGACTTTATCTTCAGTGTTCATGAGAGATATCTATAGACCCTTTCGCTGCTTACATCATCAGTGACATCAGCTGGAGGCAGGAAGTGAGAAAGAGAAATAAGATTAAACTAAAACTAGCGATTATAAATGTAAAACTACAACTAAAAAATGTGGTCCTGTTGTGGCTTAAGGAGCAAGAACAAGACACGATAAAATAAGGTGTTATCTGATATGGAGCATCATAGTCCCGCCCACCAGCTCGTCTGTACATGCTCGCGCCTCGGTGCCGGAAGTAATAATCCCATTCAAAAATTGCATAGACTTTTCGAAAAACTCTAATTGTACGAGTTTAAAAGCACGACGGAGGCTAATCAGTTACGTGCTAACTGCTAGCCATAGCGCGGATATTTTACAAGCAAGAAAACACCCAATACTTGAAAACAGGGCAAAATATTTTTATAACTTTTTGGTTTATAAAGTTTTGGATACAATTTTAATTTATTACTGTGTGTTTTATGCCCATAAGTCTCCACGTAGCTAATTAGCTGCTATTGTTCTTTTAAACATTTGATATTTACTTTTTTTCGAAAAGTCTATGCAATTTTTGAATGAGATTATTAAATGGTAAATGGTCACATTTATATAGCGCTTTTCTACCTGCTTTAGGCACTCAAAGCGCTTTACATCAAGGAACCACTCACCCATTTACACTCTCATTCATACACCAATGTACGCAGACACTGGAGGCAAGGTAGGTGAAGTGTCTTGCCCAAGGACACAACGACAGTGTACACCTG
>OMNZ01092080.1:0-10728 GCA_900303255.1 Lesueurigobius sanzi
GCTTCCTAGCAACATTCAATCAGCATAAAATGATTCCAAGGAACAGGGCACGTCATCACATGACGGGGACTATTACTCACCATGCCAAAGACCAAAAAAATTAGTCTGGAGCTCAGAAAGAAGATAGTGGAGGCTCATGGTAAGGGCCAAGGCTACACTGCCATTTCCAAGTGGTTCACAGTGTCTAGAACTGCAGTACGTTGCACCATTTCCAAGTATAAGGAGACAAATTCTGTCATAAACAAGCAGCACATCAGAGCCCGACTGAGGTTTGCCCCAGAGCATTTGAAAGTTAAAGATGAGTTTTGGAAGTCTGTGCTTTGGTCTAATGAGACTAAATTGGAACTGTTTGGGCACATGTTGCTTATGTTTGGAGAAGAAAGGGAGAGGCCTTCGACCCTCGGAACACAGCCCCCACAGTTAAATATGGTGGTGGGAGCATCATGCTGTGGGGCTGTTTTGCAGGCTATTAATGCAGGCTAATAATTTTGGATGTATCATTTTTGCCCTTTTTTGTTTACACTCGGTGTAACAATAACATCTTATTTAAACTTATTGGACATTGTCTTTATAGTGTATAGTGTTTCCAGAATATCAAACACTGGTAACTTGATGGTAATTTTCATGGAGAAATCAAGAGGGATGTCTAATTTTATAAGGGGGGCTAATAATTGTGGCCACGACTGTATATATATACTGTATATAAACAAAGTTGTACTTGTTTTAACTATGGTGAGTAACTAGAATATAACTAAAAACTAGTTATAGAAATAACGTTTGACTTGAGTATTTTCTTGACGGCAGAGAACATTTGATCGCGTTGGGGTGTATGCTTGAGTCTGTCCCTTACGAGTAGAACGCATCATTGCTCTGCTGCTCACAAAAGATGCCCTCACAGTCTTTGGGCGGGTTCTTCTCTCGGTCTGCCTTATCTGTGCCGTAAAGCTGAGTGAGCCCGATGGTGAAGGAAAACAGAACGAGTAGGAAGAGCCCCAGGAACTTTCCGAACTCCTGCAGCATCTGGCCCATAGAGATCTGTAAGGACAGGTATACACTGTTAGAGGACATTGAGCACAGTGTCGCAGCAGACTCCTCGACAGCCCCTTTGCCGAGTGAAGGCTTGTTTTTCAACGCGTGGCCTTGTTAGAAAGTGACCCCGTGGGGAAAGCAAAGAGATTTATTTCTGCCTGAGGTAACACAGACAAACAAGGAGGACACACAAGTCTCCCCACCTCATTCCAAAGGCCTTATTTATGGACTTGGATGAAATACAGTACTGTGTCAGTATAGTGGGGTCCACACTAAGGGGTTTACTTTTGGTTGCATTTTTTTGTTGCAAATTTGATGTTGGTTCTCTGTATGACATTTACCCGAGTTTGGTCTGGTCTCCCTGACTAAATATGCAGAATTACTGACACATGTGCAAATGAAGCAAAACATCACTCTAGGAATGTTTTGCTGAGAATATAACATTATAGCTCTATTAAAAGCTCACAAACGTTTATAGCTTTAAGGATTTTGTAGCTCAACTGAAAGAGCATTTACTTCTGTACTACATAACATGGAACATGAATCCAGTTTTGTGCTATAAGAAAAAAAAAGAAGAAGCAGTGACTTGATTTAGGCTGATTTTTTTTTAATATGCTGTTACACCTGCCTTGGTTCATAGCGTTTCTAACAGACCATGGCACAGCGCTGTCTTTGTTAACTAGTGTATACATTGAATGACCATACTGGGAGTTTGTACTAAAAACAAACAGATGTTTTAAGCAAGAGGTGAGTCCTTTAAAGTGATGGTAGCTCTTGCTGGAGGATTAATCATATTGGAATGAAAGGAAAGCAATTTGACTGATCCCAATTAGAAAAGGCTGCAACTGTTCATGATGTCCTCTGTCACAATAAAAAATAATTTATTGCAAATAAAAACTGCCAATCCTGTAGTTTGGACCTTGACAAACAGTCTTAAATGCATCTCATTCTTGCATTAGCAGCAGCAGTTAATAGTTTCTTCTCTAAAACTGCTAATGCCGCTGGACTTTAGATGAGTCAAATCTTAATTTTATATATTTTAATAAACTTTGCCTAAATCCAGTTCTGGCCTCTTGTCATGTGTAAATGTGAGAGTTTTGGTTCTTTCCATATGGGTCACGCATGATTTAGGAGCTAAGGTGTCCCCTGTATGAGAGTGTGTCTGACAGCCAGGTTAAATCAGTACTGTACAAACACGGAGGAATGTGGAAGGTTACAGCTCTTAACCTCGACTGGGGGGAGGATGACGCAGTCCACTTACCTCAAATGTGGAAACTGTTTGGAAATAACTATAAAAGTGGCTTGAATCCTGACACTAACATGTTCTTCACTGTACAAACAGCAAAGTAGATAGTATAATTTAGGAATTTAGTAGTGTTCGTTTTCTAATACATTCTAAACACACGCTTAGATCCTCTGTGCCTTTAGACATGACTCTCATCAGAGAATACAAATATAGAGAAAAGTAGCACCAGTTTTAGAAATACATGGAATATTTTTAATTTTTTTTATCAGCACAAGCATTGCATGCACCTGAAAAGCCTCTCAGCTAGTTCCTCCCGATGTGAAGGAGCAGCAGATCTACTCTGAGCTCCTCTCAAGTGACTGAGGTCCTCACCCCAACTCTAAGAGGAGCGCCCAGCCATTTCGACCCCTTGTATCCACGATCGTGTTCTTTCGGTTATTTCTCGAGTTCTTTCAGAGACTGTCTGATACTGCCTGTGGTCCTTAGTTCAGCCTCATTTGGCCTAAAATAAAGTCTTTAAAATACCTTGGTGTTCTGCTTTGGGGTCCAAAGTCTAATCATGATATTAAATCTCCTTTGCACATAATATATTTAGTATGGTTGGTGGTCAGTGATGTTGACATAAATCTAGTCCTCAGACCTACAGTTGTGGCCAAAAGTTTAAATACCCTGACTGAATGTCTGGGTACTGGAAACTTATGCATTTCATAGAATATGAAGGATAAACCTTTATTTCACTCATGGTTAGTGGTGGCATGAAGTAATTTATTGTTTGTTTGCGCTTTTCAATGAGAAACTAGCCAAATGTCCCTGATCTGAAGTTTACATATTGTGCATCTTGAAAAAAACATCAATTTTGTCAGAGAGTCCTGTATTTCAGCTGAAGTGAGTTTTTGAACACTTTTCCTGGCAGTTGTTGAAGGTCATGTAAAGGTTAGATCAGAGACATTTGAGTAGTTTCTGTTTCATTATGATTTCAAAAGAGTAAACTCAGTTCTTTGACGGATGGAAATTAGCCCAAGGCTACAATCCGGAGTGGTGTGTTTACATGCATGGATCTCATGTGTTCAATAACATGCACTGTCCCAACCAAATGAACAAATAAACAGTAAATACATTTCACAATAGAAAAAAAAAAATCAATAGACTGTATTATATTGGGAGAAAGTGGTGCAGATGGTAGAGCGGTTCATTATTGGAAGATCAGGGGTTCAAATTCCAGTTGAAAATTGTTATTGTGTCCGTGAGCAAGACACTTCGCCCACCTTGCCTGTGTGAATGTAATGTGTGCGTTTTTCATTTGTTTTTAATGTTTTATTGAACACACTTGAGGGACATGCATGTAAACACACCACTCTGGATTGTAGCCATGGGCCACTTTCCATCCGTTGTCCCACACTCTTACACACAAACGCTCATTCAACATGATCTATTGTACATGTTTTAGTGGTAGGGGAAACCGGAGCACCTGGAGAACATGCGCAGACACGGGGAGAACATGCAAACTCCACCCAGAAAGGCCCCGTCCTGGCCCGGGATCAAACCTGGGACCTTCTAGCTGTGAAGCACGAGCACTAACCACTGTGCTACTGTGCCGCCTGATGTGCGGCTTGGTAGTAGTCACAGAGGCTGATGGCACAGATTGGCAGTCTTGGTTATTATTATTAATAAGCAAAGCTGCTTAGGGTCAATTCTCGGTCATTTCTGTTCTCACAGTCTGCATCAAAGTGACACAAAATCCAGTCATCTCCCTAGGGGTCATTTCATTCCATTCTCAACAAACAAAACTTCTTCCAGAAGCTCCGTCGTTTCCACTGAGTCACTGTCTGCACATACTGTACATGGATACGTTTGTCTGCACTGCCGTTTTACAACACTCTTGTCTCTGTACTGAAATATGCAGTCCCCACAAGCACGAGTGGGTGTGTCCACCACGTGAGAGTGCTCCCGAGTACACAAGAAGAACACATGTATTTCTAATGGTTTTTCCATCGCGGTAGACCAGACGATGATGTCAAAGAGTCAAGGAGAAACTGAGAATGGGGGGAGGAAGTAAAGAAAGAGAGTGAGTGGGGCAATTTTAGGTAAGACTTCTAATTAAAAGTCTTCTGCTTTTATAGATAAACCACAAACAGGTTCCATGGACAAACGCAGGAAAGGATCAGGGCTAACAACACTGAGGTCACCAATACCTGCGCACATTTTTATGTAGTGTTGTGAAGGAGTTAGCAGGAGCCCTTGTGAAACTGATGGTGGGAGATTCAGGAAGGGCATCTCTGAGAGTACTGTCTCCAGTTCTGTTTATTTATTTTGGTGATTGTCTGAGCTTGACTGCTGTACTCTGTTTTGCACCTAATTATGCTAAAACATATTAAGATTTGTTCACTCTATCCTTAATTTGTTTTGAACCTTATCGAATTATATGATGATACTGCTACTGTGGTACAGTGGAATATAGCACTGGAGCTCACACAATTACTGAAATGAATAAACATAAATTGAGAATTTGAAAGTGCTCTCAAAAATGCCCTTCCTGAATCTCCCACCATCCATTATAGAAGGGCTCCTGCACTGAGCAATAAACTGGAAAAGAGCCATCTCTGGCAGCAATACAAGCCCAAAACATGACCGATCCACCCCCAACAGTTGGAGAGATGTTCTTTTCATGAAATTCGGTGCCCTTTCCACCCCAAACGTACCTTTGCTCATGTCGGCCAAAATGTTCTACAGTGGCATCCAAAAGTTTAAGCAACACATATAGACAAGCCTCATACATTTTGGAAATAATAAACAGAGGTCAAAATATAACTTTTTGGCCATAATGAGCAATGGTACATTTGGGGTGGACTGTCCAAATGTTAAGCATGGGGGTGGATCGATCATGCTTTGGGCTTGTTTTGCAGCCAGTGGCCCAGGAAACATATCACAGTTAGAGGAAAAATGAATTCAATTAAACTCCAATAAATTCTTGGAGAAAGGGTAACAAAGCAATCTGTGAAAAAGCTGAAGTTAAAAAGTGGACGGTTTCTCCAAATGGATACCCAAAAATCCACAATGGATGACCTCCGGAGGCACAGTCTGAAGGTTTTCCCACGGCCTACACAGTCTCCTGATATGTATAAACATCTTTGAAAAAACTGTGGATAAACCCGAAAAGAGCAGTGCGTGCAAGACAGCACAGAAATGTATCAGTTCTGGAAGACTTTTGTTATGAAAAATGGGCAAAAATCCCTAAAACTTGAATTGACAAACTGTTGGCTGCCTACAAAAGTGTTTACAAGCATGACATTTGCCAAAGTAGAGGCTATTTGGGATTAACTACACAGGGTACCAAAACTTTTGTAATGGCCTTTTTTCCTTTTCTGCTATTCTGAAAATGTAAATGATAGAAATAAGGAATAAAGGGAATGTCTAATCTTTAATTTGATCCCTTTTGGAAATCAATTTATCTTTCACTTCATTTTTTACATTAACAGAAATTTTGAACGAACTTTCGCACCCACTACACACACAGTTCATATACGCACACACATACACCTTCTTCGTCCGCTTTCAACCCAAGCTGAGGTATTGCACTGCCTGGCCTGTAGCATACCTGTAAAGGCCCCAGGATGGAGCTGGTGGTGTACATGAAGAAAAGTCGCAGGTAGCTGAGGACGTTCGCGAATGCAAACAGCCCCTCGGCCACCAGGATGGGGTGGAAGGCATCCCAGTTCTTCCTCTCTGTGTCTGCCACATCCTTGAACTGCAACACAAATAAGACATAACTTAAGTCTACACCAAAACTATGTTATTAGGGAGAAGGTAAATACAGTGAGGCCAATAAGTATTTGATCACCCTGTGATTTTGCAAGTTCTCCTACTTAAAAATCATGGAGGGGTCTGAAATTTCATTTGTTGGTGCAATTCCCCTGTGAGAGACAGAATCTAAAAAAAATAATAATAATATTGTATGATTAATTAACAATCATACAATATGCTTGATATGCACCATAAGAAGCATATCAATGTTCTGGAGGGGCCTAGCCAGTCTCCAGACCTAAATCCAATAGAAAAGGGAGCTTGAACTCCATGTTGCTCAGCGACTGCCCCGAAACCTGACAGATCTAGAGAAGATCTGTATGGAGGAATGGGCCAAAATCCCTGCTGCAGTGTGTGCAAACCTGGTGAAGAACTGCAGGAACCGTTTGACCTCTGTAATTGCACCAATGATGAAAATTTTAGACCCCTCCATGATTTCTAAGTGGGAGAACTTGCAAAATCACAGTGTGATCAAATACTTATTGGCCTCATTGTGTGTATGATGCAATGAGAGATATGCCTCTTTACGAAACCAACAGTAAAATTACAACATTTTTATGGTGTTACTAAATCTCATTAAGTTCACTTCTATTCCCAAGATTCTTCGCTAATTACCCTACAAGTATGGACTTCTTCCAACAACACCTCCAAATTTGACTTCCCCCCTCTATAACTGCTCCGTGTTCACTCGAGAGCTGTTTCCCCAACAATCCATCAGCTAATCCTTTGTGATGGCGTGACCGAGTGTGCGTACCTTGCTGTTGGCCACAATCTTGAGGGCAAAGGTCGCGAGGTAAAGGGAATTCATGACGAAGCTCAGCTGGTTTCTCGATTCTTCCAAAAAATCTTCCAGCCCTTCGTACCACAAGCGCTTCACGTCCGACCACACCATCCCTAAAGTGGACGGGGAGGGGGGGAATCAAAAGCGTTTAGCATCAACATATGGGCAGCGTTGGAGAAGACATTTCACTATCATCTTCGGGAAAATGGGTTCCAGATTTAGCCGCGAGTTGTGTTATTTAACAAAGAGACCGAGGAAACAGGAATGTGCACATAAAACAAAGAAGCAGGGTGTTATTGAGGATAATATGTGTCATGTGTGTGTAAATGTCTGGGAGGATTTGGAGTGGTAGTAAAAAGGACAACAAAGACGTAAAACAAAACAGTATTGTTAGGTGCTTGGAAACAGTTACATTGAAGAAGAAAAAAACACATTGATAATAGAGTGACTTTATAGAGTGACATTTTAGTGCCCCAGTGGCTGTAAAGTTTCTTTCCACATAAAAAGTTACATGGTGCACCTTTAAATGGTTTGTGTACGGTTAACTGGAACAGCAAATCTTACATAAAAACAGCACTTGAAAGTATTAATTGACCTATTCTTTGGTTGGCATAGTTAGGCAAACTACACACGCGCCTGCACTGTGTAAATTAGCATGCCCCAGAGAGACTGCCAAAAGAAAAATGTGTATATTAGTGGGGCTGGGTAATGTACATTTTCAGTACTTAATGATACTTGGTTTTCGATACCTATGCTAAATTATTGGTCATATAGAATAATAACATATATTCATTTTTTTGTCATTTATTTGAGCTGAAACTACCAAGTAACTTTCTTTAGGGCTGTCTCAGGACTTGCCAGGCATCAAAACTTGCTCTAAAGAAACCAGTACCAGTTTTTTTCGATACCATTAGTACCTAAAAACATTTTTAACGGTACCCAGCCCTAGTCCTCTGTACATGATAACTTCTGTCAGCTGAAGAAAATTCCTAGTCAGTGAAACCTTTCATTGACAATAAGACTATTCTGATTCTGCCGACAAATGTGCCCCTTCATGTGTTCAGACTGTAATGTCAATTGTGACAAAATTGGAGCAGTAAATTAACAAATTCTTATCTGTGATGATAAGATGTGAAGGATATGCCCCCTGGAGTAGCATAAAAATACATGTCATTTTGAGTTTTATGTAGATTAGTGATTTTGAGTCATTAGATGATGGGTCTTTAACGTTGAGTTTCTGGGGCAGAATCCATGGGACTTAGACAATTCTGAGTTAGTCCAGGATGTCCGCAAGAACACAGGATATTGTTGGGAAAAGCTTATAAAATGTGACTTATTGTGAAAGGTGCGCCATATCGTATACGCTACAACTAAGAGTGACTGTAGTGACACAGTGGTGCAATAGATTTCAATCGTTTATTGCTGTGATTTCACTTTCTGGTCCTCTAGTTTATATAGTCTTTGTGATCTAAGATGAAATCAATCTTCCGGGAGCATGAACTCATGCAGAAGCACAGACAGTTAGAGTGGGTCTGTTTTCTCATTCATTTGAGCAATGTCACTCTGGGGAACAGTGGGGAAAGAACAGCATGTTGATGAGAGTGTGGGAGTACAAACACAAACATATAACACACACATTTCCAAAGTGCATGAGCTGGACATTTTTGCCATATGTAATTATCTTTAGAAATATTAAGACAATCATCTGGCTTTAAATCATATCTTTCTTGGGGTTAGATCAGATTGATCTGTTTTTAAAAAAGCTTTTAAATTATATTTTTTAAGGCGAGACAGGTGTGTAGCGCATAAAAGATGCCTATATTTTTGGTGCTGAAATCTACCATATTTTCCGGACTATAAGTCGCACCAGCCAGAAAATGCATAATGAAGAAGAAAAAAACATACAGTATATAAGTCGCACTGGACTATAAGTCGTATTTTTAGGAGGATTTTTTTTTTTCCGAGACCAAAAACAGACGTTTCAATTTCAAAGTCAAGTTATAATAATAACAATAGAATAGAGAACAACAGGCTGAATAGCTGTACAGTATGCTAACGTAACACATTGATGGTTATTCAGCTACACACGAAGCATAAACAATGAACTGAAAAGGTGTCTGGTATGTTAACGTAACATATTAATTCATATATAAGTCGCACCTAAGTATAAGTCGCAGGACCAGTCAAACTGTGAGAAAAAGTGCGACTTACAGTGAGAAAATACGGTTTTGGTTAGAGCCAGGTTTGAATTTATCGTTTTATTTTGTTGATATATTAGTGACAAAGGTTTTTTTTTCATTTTGGATATCACGTTTAGTTTTTGAATAAACTAGTTATTAATGAATAAATCTGTATTTCGCCCTGCTTTTTTAGGGTCCAAAACTCAATAAATCAGACAGAAATTAAGTATTGAAAAATAACAAAAGTTGCTTCAAAAATATTGTTAAATACAAGACTGAAAGGTTTGGAGTCTGTAGGAGCTACTAAAGGGTAGATGTTGTCGCCAAAATGGAAGAAAATTGCATTTAGAGAAAATGGTCATTGAGTTTACAGTTCTATGGTCTTCCAGGTGAAAGAGAGCAAATTGGCCCAAATCCTGAAAAAAAAAACAAAAAAAAAAAAAACATAGCTATGCCTGCAGAGTCTCCGCTTAATCACATTTCTACTCCCTTCAATATAAAACATAATACATTGAAATTAATACAGTTAACATTCTTGCAAAGACACTAAATCTGGACTCTTTGATCAAATGCATCTATAATGCCGTGATGCAGGTGCTAGTGTGTGATATTGTGCTGGAGGGAGCTGAAGTGTGTGCTCACATCTGCGCTGAGGAGGCAGAGCCATTACAGCCATTCAATGTTCACTCTAATGGTTTCTTGGCAGAGGAGAAGAGCAGCAGGCTCTTTACCCAGACTGCGCTCAGCGTCGGTACTAACGCATCTATGAATCTCGTGAAGCAGGATCTGTTTGCTTTGCGTTTACTCTTATTGAGATTCACATTGTCCTGAAGTGTACAAAGCTGTTTACTGTAATGAAGTGGCAAATGGAATTGTAGGAGATAGACACAATTGGAGAGATGACAGAAAATTAGATTAGATTTTTCTATATTATTCTATTTTTAAGCAAGCCTTATAGTTCTATAATGCTTTATACCCTTTTTTCCATAGTTTAAAGTATTCAGGTCAGTATTACTTAGAGGTGCATTGTAGAACCTTTTATGAGGTTATATAAAAGCCTTTAGCCATGTTTTAATCAGTGGCGTGCAGTCAAGGCCAGCAAGGCCTTCTCTGATGGCCTAACTATTTTGAGGAAAAAAAGGTTTTAAAAATATATAATAAAATTATATTATTGTCATGGCTTATTATATATATTATTTGTATTTTATAACGTTATATTGTCGTCCAAATCGATTTTTTTCGCTCCATGTTGACGAGGGCGGAGACTCCTTCCTTCGCTCTCATAGTCGACTCTGAAAGCCTTTCGCCGTATATGACAGGGAGGGATCCTGTAGGCGTGCCCTCCCAGCCAAGCTGACACTGAGGTATAGCGACAACAGGGCCCTCTAGAGGCTGTTGCCGACGTCACAGTCTCTGATTGGCTGTAACCTCTGTCAAACTGATGAGCGCTAACAAGAGTCACATCTCCCAGCTCTGGTCCAAGTTATGGTTATTTTTTAATGTAGAACTGTCGTAAGGTGAAGAATACTTTAATTTGCTTCAGGATGTAATCACCAACCCATTTTATAGAAGTCCTTTGCAAGAAAAGTCATATAATTTGCGTGACATTGATTATAAATTAGTTTGAGTCCGACAAAATAATGGACTATAATATACGTTAAAAGTTAAAAGCAGTTTAATATTCCCCTGTG
>OMNZ01092085.1:0-10164 GCA_900303255.1 Lesueurigobius sanzi
GAGGACTGCACGTGTTTACAAATGCATTGTGGGATTTGTATTTCCTAAAACTACTGCTACACATTACAGCCATGGATTACAGCACACTCATTTCATAAAAGTTCATAATTTACAGGCAATAACTTAATAGGAGCTTTGCTCTGATATAAATGTACAATCTGAGTGTAAACAAACATTTAGTGGTGGCTTTGAATTATGAACGTGATGTGCAACTTTGCCGCCCCCTAGTGTGCAATCTGTAGATTCCTTCAAAATCCACGTGTGCGTGAAGACTCCAATGGAATGTCTGTCTCCATTGGTGCAGACTCGCTGACATAGGCATGAACGCTGCCTTGTCATACATGCCGGTGAGAGCCAATTCCAAGGACGATTCAAACTCGCATGCGTTGTCGTCGTTCAAACTGAAGAGGGAGCAACACTGACGTTTTTAGCAGTAAAATAAGATTTCTACTAATATGCACTGCCATGTCAAAATAGTGACAAGGACCTGTAGCCAGCTCTATGAGACACCAACTTTAGCTGAACGATTCTCAGCTAAGAAAAGTTGATTTGGGGTTTAGTGCCTCTTTAAAAGATACTGTAGTAGCATACAAATATTAAATACTTCAAAAAGTTACTCACATGTACTCGAGTATATGTAAATGAGTACTGCCTCATGCCCATATATGGAAGATTAAAGGGTGTGTCTTTGTATTTACATAGTCTATATAATGTAAATGTCCTGATAATGAGGGGAGTGCGTTCTTAGTTGTACTTTAGAACTTATTCATATGTAATATTATAAATATATAAATATTCATGAATGAGGCCCAATGTTCCTCCATCAAAAACATTCTAGGCTAGTATTTTGCTTCATTCATTTGCTTAACTTGCTTCATTACGGGCGGTAGCGCAGCGGTTAGCACTCCTGCTTCACAGCTAGAAGGTCCCGGGTTCGATTTCTGTGTGGAGTTTGCATGTTCTCCCTGAGTCTGTGTAGGTTTCCTCCGGGTGCTCTGGTTTCCTCTTCCACTAAAAACATGTACATGTAGATAAGGAGGAATGAGAATGTGTTTGTGAGAGCGAGTGTGGGACAACTGATGGTAATCAGCCCACGCCACTACAATGTGTTCATTGACATGCACTGTCCCAACCAAATAAACAAACTCAAAACTGGCTTCCACATTTTTAAAATGAATGACTGAAAATGATTCATCAGCGGACCCATTCTGAGCAGTTCTGTGCTCAAATGTGTTCATTTCATTGGCATGCCATTAGCTGAAAGTGAAAGCTTGTTTTTACTGTTTTACAATGTGTCATTCTGACTTTTGCCTGCAGTGGGCGCTCTGGGCCAATTCAAAATCCTGGCCAACACACTTTCTCATTACTGTCAATTCAAATTTAAAACATACTTTTAATGATGAAAAGAAGGTTTTCAAGCATCAAAAACACCCAATTTAAGAAATGAAGATGTTTTTATATGCATTATATTTATATTCTTACAATTTACTTAAACCTAAGATACAAATCTGCTGTTTTACATCCATTAAAACATCTAATACAACCTGTTAGATATAACATTATTGCTCTACTTATGGACTGCTTATGGCAATAGTCATTTCCAAACCCTGAGTCTATCTCCTGTGAAGTTCTCCTCTTTAAGGAAACAGCTGTTGTTTGTATGAAAAACAGCTTGCCGCTTCTAACAGGCCCACACAGAAGAACATATGAGAAAAATAATTTGACTTGAGAGGAAAACAACTCTTGACAAACTCCGTAAACTTCACACGGCACTAAAAGTCGTTATAAACCAACAGCGATGAACTCCGCTGTGGTGCTAATATGGGCAGTATGATGTGATAATGCCTAAATAGAGTGAGTTATGGCGGCTTTTAAATCATGTGTTTGCACAGAGCTGGTGTATGCCCTTCAGAGTGGTTACTGATTTTGTCACGCCTGGCCAGTCGTTATTGTGAGGAACCAAATTTATGACTGGCAAAGGGGGCTGTGGTTCCCCGCCTCCCCTCGCTCTCCTTTAACAAACCTTCAGTTCTGACAGGACTAATATCAGAGTGGGCAGTATTGTTATAGTGAAGCTTTGGCGTTTTCTTTTTCCTGGTGGTGCTCTGTGAAGGAGGGTGAAGTTGTGCCACGGAAAACAGTAAAGGTTCATTTATGTTTCCATTTCATACGTAAACAGATCCGTGGGTTCCGAGCGTTGTTATCGCCACTGCAATTCGTCCATGCGCCTGTAATGTCAGAATGTGATATCGAAACCTACCACCAGAGGACGCTGTGAGTGCATCAGAAACTTTACCATAACAGAACAAGGCCAAAATACGAAACAATGTTTTCTTCTCAGTTACTGAAAAATATTCAAGAAAATTCGGAAAAGCAGTGATTTGTTGGTAAATTGTTCAAATCACTTCGTAGAAGTTTAGTTGTTTGTTTTGCTTTTCTTGTTGAGCTGTGTGCAGCACGTGTCCCCAGTGGTTAGCTCATGTACTGCTCTGTTACTATGACTCCTACAGGCTCCAGTTCAGGGGTGGGCAATTATTTTTTACAAGGGGCCAGATGAGAAACCTGGATTGAGTCCGAGGGCCGGATCAAACGATGACTTGAATTTAATTTGGCCGCACCATTTGCCATTTATGCTGCTGTCTCGTATTGTGTTAAGTTACTATTTTATTTTATTTATTATTTTATTCTATCTTTATGCATGCCTTATAGTTATATCCTTTATTTTTTCCATAGTTTATTATTTATCTTTATTTCTTATCTACGTATATTTTATGTTTCATGTTGCACGAGTAAACCAAAGAAAATTCCTAGTCTGTGAAACCTTCATTGACGACGGCAATAAACTCTATTCTGATTCTGATATTGTAAATAGGAAAATACTATTGACCAAACTTTTTTTTTTTGATAATTGAAAAACAATAATGAGCACTGTTTTGATTCACCTCATTGGCCTGTGCCACCAGGGCTGTAGCCAGCAGTTTTGAAATAGTAAGATGAAAATATATTTATGTGGGGGTCTGGGGTCCTTCCCCAAGAAATTTAGAATTACACAGATGTAATTTAGTGCAATCTGGTGTATTTTAGATGCCGATATTCTATTTGAATCAGTCTTATTACACAATGACACAAATAAACAAAATTAGAACACAGGCTCATTATTATTACTTTACTCTTAAACAACACTCACAATTTTAAAGCTGGTATTAATTTAAATGTATCGATCTCTCATCCAACTACTGACCAGGCTCTGCCCTGCTTAGCTTCAGAATTTTCACAGGATCAGGCAGAGCAAAGGCAGTATGGCCATAAGACAGTGTCAGTGCCCTCTACTGGACAGGTGTGGAATTGCTTCCTTAAAATAAAAAAAAGACTGTTGGCTGCCCCCTAGCGGCTGGATTGAGCATTGTAATTATTTATTTAAAATTTCATAACTCTTGATAGGAATGGGCTAGAGACTTACTTGACTCACCAAGCCGCAGGCCGGATGAAATCCTCTGAGGGGCCGCATCTGGCCTGCGGGCCGGGGTTTGCCCAGGCCTGCTCTGATTAAACAGAGTGAGTGACAAAGGAGTTCCTTGTGTATCCGTACGCATTTCGAACGTGGAGCATAAGGAGCAAGGAGGATCGTGGGAGTTTTGTGCCAACTGTCTCTCTAGGATATGTTTACAGTACATGACACACAAATAGCGTGTCATTCCAATGCATTTTCCACTTTTTGCGTGTACATTTTATTCCAAAATGTCCCAGTATTATACTTTGGACGACTATTTCACACTGATTAAAAAGCCAAGCAATGGAAATTACTAAGACTTTCCAAAGATTTACGACAGAATTTCCCTTGCAAAAGAGCTTAAAAAGCATTTTCTTACTTTGAGTTGCCTTCATCTGACAAATACTTCAATAGAAGTTCCAAAAAAGGGAAAGGGATGTTATTTGTATAGCGCTTTCATATGACACAAGCCATCCAAAGTACTTGGCAATGTAGGGGAAGTGTCTTGCCCAAGGACACAACAACACTGTGCACTTGCAGGAGCCAGGATTCGAACCCCGACCTTCTGGTCATGAGACGACCCACGGTGGAGCAGATGATGTTTTTATCCAATACTTGTGTCAGTGATGAAATAAAAGTCCTTACTTTTGCCTAGTTCTGCCTTTGAGTATAGAAAATAACATTTATTGATAAAAAGTTTTCTTCTAACAGCAACATTAGCAGGATGACGGGCCAATAACACAAGTTCAAAACCATGACGTCAGCCTGGGCAGGATATGAAAACCTACAGTATACTTCTGATTGGCTGTCAATCTACAATCGTTTATTATTATATTAATAATGGCATTCATTATTCTTTTTTGTTATTATATTCTAATCTTGCTACAAATTCATTTTATAATTTTTCTAATTTTAATCTGAACTGTTCTGTGTATATACCACATACTTTGCTTGATTTACACTTAAACATGATCAACAATAAATGAATAAAATATTAATATTCAATTCTATTTTAACACATAATGAACTTAGTTTTAAAGGGACTCAACGGAGGTTGTCCATTTTCATACTCGTGACTGCCACCTCTGGCCGTCCGCGTAACTGCAGTCTCCATGTTAATTTGGTGAATGACTGCTGCCTCGGCCCGAACACGCAATTTTGGTGACGGTGCAGGCTCATAGCGGCAATTGAGTGGGATAGGTGTGGGCTCACAGTACAGCGCGGGACATTGCTGGAGCATGTAGGGGGTGGAAAATATATTATTTTTTTAATTTTAACTTAACCGTAGAGTCCCTTTAATGTCTGTAATAAAATGTTTCAAAAGTCGCAGAGCAAGACTCAAAATAATTACAGGTAGGTACTGTATGATGAGGGAATACCATTTTAAAATGATAAAAAGTTTACATTTATTTTGATTTAGCATAGTCTAGGAAAAGAGGGCGTTAGATCTTCTGGATGCTTCTATTTCCCTCCACCTAAAGCATGCCAAACAATAAAAAAGACTAGATCATGTCCAAGATACATGGACATAAATGAATAAATAGCCTAATCTAAAGTACTTTTTATGCCACTGCTATTTATTTTAAATGTTGGTAGAGAGATGATCCCCAGCTGCTTTTAAGTCTTTATCTTATATTTTTGAATTCATTTGTAAAACACAAATAAAGTACAAGAGCAACTTTGAGCTCTCATCAACACAAGATCAGTTAAACTTTAGGAAGGGGCGCTGAAAGTCATGAACATCTTTTTCTCCGGGGTATTAAACACAATTGAGAAATCATAATTAGGTATTTGTCACAGGAAGAAGACTCTCCGACTCACCTGCAGTAATCCAAACAAACAAATGCACCGTCGGAAGAAAAGGCCACGGAGAGGAAAGGTCACATATCCATCTGAAAACAGGCTTTGTACTGAAAACAAAAGACGCTGACAATGTGGTGACTTCTGAGCGCCTACTGGCCTCCAGAACTAATACACTCAAACATGGTCCATTCCTGAGAAACTGTGGTCTTTTATCAGGACGGGAGCTGAATAGCGAGTGCAAACTGGAAAACAGAATAACGTTTTTTGGAGCATGTTGCACCTAAATTGCCTTTTGACATTGTGTTTTTACAGTATTGGGGCCTCACATCTGATAAGTAAATGAGAGAATGGTGCGTGAGTCAAAAATGTGTATATGACTGGTGCTAATCCATTTTTGCACATGCTACTTGTATTGCGATAGTGGCGCAGATTGTAGAGGAGGTCGTCTCATGATCGGAAGGTCGGGGGTTCGAATCCTGGCTCGTTGTGTCCTTGGGCAAGACACTTCACCCACAGCCCGTATGAATGTTGTGTGAGAGTGATTGGTTGGTGGTGGTCGGAAGGGCTGATGTTGGCAGCCTCGCTTCTGTCAGTCTACTCCTGGACAGCTGTGGCTACAATAGTAGCTTACCACCATCAAGTATGGAGAGAAAGATTCATGCCATGTAAAGCGTCTTTGAGTGTCCAGAAAAGCACTATATAAAACCAATGCATTATTATTGCATGAGCAAACGCTTTGTAAGGGTGGCATCCACCGGTGGATACTTCCCGGAGACTCCGAGACTAAAGGGCCTATCTCACCTCCCATTGAGACTAGTTCACAACCTGGGGTAGACTTGAGTCTCCGAGACGTCTCCGCAAAGTTTCCTGGAGTTGCGGGAAATTCAAGGTCTCGGAGAGGTCTCAATTCAGTTGTGGCAAAGACTCCGAGACGTCATCGATACCTCGTTGACACGTCTCTCCCCAGTCACGGACAAAATAAGTCTCCACGAAGTCTCTGCAACTGAATTGAGACCTGTCTGAGACCTGATGGAGCAGGGGTCGGCAACCTTAGGCACGCGTGCCACAACAAGGATGGAAGTCCTCCGTAAAATATAATCCACAGAAAGCGGGTCCAATTCTTCAGCTTTGTCCCAATGTTTAATGCCCATTTTTCAGAAGTTTCAAGCGCTGCCAGAGCAGAGCAGCGCAAGATAACAGCCGCTCTCCTCTGGCAGCAGCCACAGAGAGAGAGCGTATCTGTGGCTGCTGCAGCAGGAGGCTGACCAATTAGAAGCCACTGTAGCAGCTGACCAATCAGAAGCCACTGTCGCAGGACATGCTGCATTGCATGCGGCCCACACATGGCTCAAAGACAGTTACTGATCAGGCTGTTGAGCAGAAATGAAGCCTGTTATGTAAACAGAGGCTGAGTCCAGCTCAGGCCGACAGCAAAGCGCTGCAGACACTGCATTAAACCAGACTTTATCTGACTCTGAATTGAAAATGACATCATACATTAGGGGATTTTTGGAATTATTGAGCAGTACATTTGGCAATACTGGCTAGTCGACGTCATGTGAACAAAGTTGGGAGACAACTCTTTTTAACAACACCATGCAGTAACTGAATGGAACACTAACTAACAAGAAGATATGTAATTGGCACATCATGTCAAAAAGGTTGCCGACCCCTGTGATGGAAACTTCTCCAATGTCTCCAACTAGTCTCCTGGAGACCCAGGAGACTTCGCGGCAATGTCTCTGAGACTTTGGTCCACCAGGTTGTGAACTAGTCTCCAGGCCGGGGAGATAGGACCTTTAATGACAGCCTGAGTTTAGTACGCACTGTCGTCGATGAATAATTCATCGAGTTGATTGTTTAAAAGCTTCTTCTCGTTTTTGTGGTCAGAATGTAAGACACTGTATGTAAGTATAGGCTCTAGCTGTGTATACTTCTCATACTGTACAAACAGAAGGTACAAGCGAAAGGTCCTCAACTCAATAAACCCAGTCCAGTTCGCAATATTTATTTCAATTCATTTCTATATATCGTCACCCTGCTAAGATAATTGCCTATCTCATTTTCACAGGTTTTTGGGAAAAAGGAAAAAACAATCGTATTTCTGTATAGGAGTTGAATTAGGCAAAAATCTCAATTTCAGCCAAAAGTGAGTTAGGCAATTATCTTAGCAGGGTGACGATATGTTAGTTTTAGTCAAGTTTTCATTGACGGAAACCTAAAAAAGGTTAGTTTGAGTCCATTTTAGTCAGTTATAGTATAATTTTTCCAAATCTGCCATATCGCAGTCTATTAGAAGTTACATTTTAACTGCCAAATAATTTCTTATCTATCACAAACATATTCGAACTGAGAAAAAAGACAAAATGTCTGATATTATCTCTGTCCCCAGTGCACTGTACTTTTTATATTTTACCACTTATCCTTATAGCTTGTGGTTTAAGTTATAATAAGTGATGATAAACTTCTCAGTTTTTTATAACTTATTATAATCAACCCTAACATTTATGGCATTTTAACAGGTTGAGGGCAGCCAGTGATCCTAAGATCCCAAATCATCATCAGGGACACCTCACATCCAGGACACTCCCTCTTTCAATTACTACCTTCAAGGAGTAGGTACAGGTCCATTAAGACCAGGACAAATATATTTAGGAACAGTTTTTATCCAAGTGCAGTTGCCACACTGAATGCTGTCAAATGTAACCGACCATAGGCCTAATGTAACTGATGAGTGTGTCATGTGTCATTTTAAAGAATTAATTGCCTTTTAACATTTATTGACATTTTTTTGGAAGACACCAACTGGACTACAACATTTTCGTTGTACTTGTTGCAATGACAATAAAGATTATTCTAATTCTAACACGTGGCTATATAAAGACAACACATGCTGCTGAGGGGGAGGGGTCACAGGGTCATAACATGAGAATGTGCTGCAGCTCTATCAAAAAGTCAATGGCTGTTAGCTTTACGTTAGCTCTTTGCTACAAACAAAGCTACTTTCTAACTGTGAGGAAATCATAGCAAACTCAGGTAAGATCAAACATCTCTAAACCAGCCATCTCCACCTTATGAGTCACTCTGCTCCAGCCCCGCTGTCCCTCGCGCTCCTGCAGGACAGGCTGCTTTGAGCGGAGGAGCAGACATTGCATGCTCCTTGGGGAAGCAGGCAGGGAAACCACAGTTTTCCGAACAGAAAGTTGACTGGTCGAGGGGCAAGCGGACAACTGTTTATGACGTCGAGCCTGTTTACATTTTCGCCACGTCAACGAAAACCTGTATACGTGTCGTCATGTTTTAATCACAAGAGCCTTGTCTTCATCACTTGGAAAAAAGGGTTGTTATTGATACCAACCCCTGCAGACTGTCAACATTCCATAAGAGCGCTCTATAGACCTTTCTCAGTCATGTGACTTTTGCTGCCCACCAAAATCAGAGGCTTTGGTGGGCAGCAAAAGTCACATGACTGAGAAAGGTCTATAGTTCCACATATCATAGTTTGATGTTAAAAGTTTCCCTGCTGAACATTTCCTTGTTGCTTTGAAGTGTAGCTAAACTGTATATGAGACGTGGAGTATTATGTTTTCCTTTACCTTCCTTTATTGTCATTGCATGTTAAAAATACAACAAAATTGATATTTTAGCAACTCGCTGGTGTTGACAAACATCAAATACACAGACAAGACAAGGCCAAGAAAAGAATTCATGTAACAATCAGCTCATGTTGTCATTAGCGCCTTAACGGCTATTGGGAAAAAGCTGTTTTTCATCCTTGAAATGCGCGCTTTCATAACCCAACAGTTCATGGGCAGGATGGGAGTGGTTAGAGATCAGAGATGAGCTCCAGCCATTGAATTCCAGCCATTTTTTGAATCAGTATAGTTATTATTGCCATTGTCAATGACTAGGAATTTTGAACACCTAAACTTGTAATACATAATAAACTATGAAAAGTTAAAAACTATAAGAGCATGTAATTTTGTGCATTTAAATACGAAATATACATGTCACAGTGATGTGATAAGCGGCTCATTTGTACGTGCTCTGACCATGAAGAGGAGGGAATGGGAGCTATGCATTCACACACAGCAGGCGCGTGCCAACATCTGCGCTTATACCGCAGTGTCAAACGTTCTTCTGTTGTTTATCTGCAATGCTGTTCCCCGTGGCAAAGACAGCACGCCATTTGACAGAAGTTGTCAACTCTGAATGTGGGTGGAGTTTTGTGTTAAATTAAGCTTCAAGCTAAACTGAACACTTCAATTTCAAGATTCTGTCAAACTTCGATGCATTACTTTGATCTTGCCTAGTATAGGACTTATAATTAAACCCAATATAATGTCTATATATACGTATGGCCTAGCATCCAGCAGGAAAACTGCTACTTGAGGTGGGACTAAAGCTACATTCATACGGCAGGTCTTGATGCTCAATTCGGATTTTTTTGAAAAAATCAGATTATTTTGAAAAAATCAGATTATTTTGAAAAAATCAGATTATTTTGAAAAAATCAGATTATTTTGAAAAAATCTGATTATTTTGAAAAAATCTGATTATTTTGTGCGGTCGTTCATATTACCATTTCAATGCGACCTGTATGTGACCTACTGTTTGTGTCGTCTGAACGAATATAACTTGCATGTGACGCGCATGCGCAGTAGAGGGCGGTAGCAGCACTTGTTGAAGTACTGCACCTAGAGAAAGAAAAAAAGAAAAAGGGTGCGCATCACCGTACATATGAATACTAAACTTGTGAGAAGAGAACGGAGCAATTATACTATTTATAACTTCATTTTAAGAGGAAGAGAGACAGTAGTTTTGGACTTTGGCCTTTTTTGGAGCAGTTTCAGTGATGTCTGAGAAACATG
>OMNZ01092096.1:0-13380 GCA_900303255.1 Lesueurigobius sanzi
TATTGCCAACAACTTCACGATACGATACATATCCCAATACAGGATCCACGGTACGATGTGTACCCAATACAAGTGTATCCCGATACAGCCTCCATAATATAATACATATTCCAAAAAAACTGAAGGAAAATGATCCTATAGGTTCAATAAATTGTAGTTTTTATTACGCTAAATATGTTCAGCAACTGAAACCTGCAACTGTAGTTGGTAGTAGTCACAAGTTAGTGAGTGTGTTGTGACGTGTTCTGAATAAACCATGGGGTAAACAATCAGATTTCATTCATTTTCTTTTATAATTTGCTTATCACGATACGGGTGTCTACTGCTCTGTAACGATATATTGCAGATACGATATATTGAGCACAGCTTTACGAGTTAGTGTTTTTTGCTGGAAAAAACAACAAATTAATTACAGTTTCTGAACATGAACATTAAATTGAACATGTCGAGTTGAAACGGTTTAGTGAAATAAATATCGAAATATATATAACGCAATCCATTTTTTTAGCTTGCAAACACAGAAGGGACATACAAACTACACTTTAGAGCAATGCAAATTCTGATGTATGAACCATTAGGAGGCTGTTTGCTCAGCGATCAGGTAAAGTCAACTCAGATTTCCCCAGGTATTTTTTAATGTGCAGGGTTGACACAGATAACACAGATAAGAACAACTTCATCCTCCAGGCTGTCAGGAAGCTGAACTTTCCCCCTTCCCTCTCTCTGCTACCCCCTCTGCTAGTAGAATTGACAATAAAGATGATAGAATAAGGAGATGACATTCTTTACAATTCACCGTGAGACAATTTAGATACAAATTCTTGTGCTATTCGACGGTAAGACAAACGTAGCCGCCTTGATACAATGCTTTTAAACTCGAGGCTCTTCACTACAGCATGACCATGAGCGTAAACTTGTTCTATTGTTTTGTTCGGACGCTGTACATGCCTGCAGTAAACATCAGGGGAATTGGCCTCAGTTCAGCTTTTCATTAAAAACCTATTCTTCTCTTGTAAAGGGCTTCTTTGTTGAGAGCGTGTGTGTGTGACTTATCCACTATTCACTACATTACGACATTAACAGAGGCATCGGAAAATCAAAGGGGCCTTGACAAGAGAACACTTAATCTGTATTGTCCTTTTAATAAACAGAGAGAGTGGCAGGAGTTAAGAAGGCGTGTTCAGGTGTTAGCCAATGCTTTTATTATTAAACACATGTATTGAAGCTCGCATTTGGTTTTAGGTAAGTGGCTGATCTTCTATAGAGAGCAGTGATTTGCAAACCTTTTGTAAACAGATGCGCTTATTCAAATGTTGTTTTTTCATACTAAATCCAATATGCTTTCACCAATTTGGTTTATGAACACAGACAAAAAGCGCTACTCCAGTCCACATTTTATCCCTCCAGACCAGGTGCTGTTGCTGCCACGAGATTAGAAATGAATTGACTGGATTAAAAAGAAAACAATTGATATGATCTAGATTCAATTATATTTCAGTAATTGCGCATTGTTAATGCAAAGACTGGGACATACAGCCAGATACAAAACAACACCGTTGCAAACAAATCATCATGTCTCCATGGGATCTTATTCTTAACCTTGCTAACATTGTCGGTATCCGTGATGGGACATTTTGAGTTGGTTTAAAGGAGACAAATCATGCAAAATTGAGCTTTAAGCCATGTTATAATATTGTTCTCATGTCAAACACAGACCTGTAGTATTTCACTTCTTTCAAGCAGTTTTGGGTAATCCTCCTGTTAACTAGCGCTGTGCTCAATATAATTGTACAGTATTGGCAATAGGGATGTAACAATATTGACGATTTTGCAATATCGCGGTGGCAAAAGATGACATCCTCGTGGGTACATCTGATAGCTATTGTTCTTTATTTGTTTGAAACTGTACTGTAAGTTTGTATTGCACCTTATAATAGTAATTTGCACATCTTCCATTTGCTGCTAAATGTTAATTGTATTGTAATTTGTATACTGTGAATTGGTAACTACGTTGGTAACTTGCACTTTTTTTTAACTGTATTCTAATATGTATGTTTAATGATTGTATTGTCGGGGACTACGGATGGAAAGTAGCATGGTGCTAAATCTGGTGCAGCCATCTTTTTAATGTGACTGCACATTGTCCTTCTAAATAAACTAAACTTCAAACTTCAAGCATGTTGGTTTTGCCGTGTCAAAAAACGCTAAAGGAGAGAGGGTGGCGGACAGACAATGGACCTTCTGCCACACTACAGCCCGACTACAGTGTGCTGGGAAACACCGGCAACATCAGAGTCATCTGACGACCCATCAACTCGAAAAGTTTACAGATTCTCTAACAAAGAAAGCCCTGTCCGGTTTAAAAACCTTTTCTGCAGTAGATGGCAAAGGATATTGATGTTCCTGGATTGAACTTTATTTAAAGCACTATGATCAGCGTTTTATGTTGTCATGATCCATAAATATAACAATACATGGCCTGGTGACTGACAAAAGCAGATTAAAAGTCAGTTTTTTGTTAGTTATCGTCACAAATACAGTATCATGAGCTTTCGTCTGTGTAGGCTCTCAGTCGTACGAACATCATGAGCTATTTTGCAATACCGTGAGCCTCTCCACAATATCGCAATAAATATCGAACCGTGAGGTCAATATCGTATCGTACCGTGAGATTGTGATATCATTACATCCCGCATTGGCAATATATATTGTTAGGGAGTACTTGACAATATGCGTATTGTGTCAAAGCGCCTGTATCGTGATCATAGAGTGTAATAATAATGGAAGTACAATTGGCTAGTCCTCCGGAAGCTCTCATTGACTTTCCATTGAAACTTTTAGGCCCCACTTTAACTCATTATTGGAAATAGTTTTGTTAATATGACCCTCAAGTGCTCGTCTTACCACGTTCTACACCGTCCTGTTTGTCTTTTAATATTTTCAACATTATTTAAGATGTAAACAAAAAATAAGTGGCCAATCAGGTAACTTCTTGCTCTGCAGTTGCCAGGAGTAACTTGGCTCCTACATTCATATTGTATGATTTATTAATAATATTTTTGTATATTACTGTGTCAAAAATGTATTTGATCCCTTGCTTAGCAGCCAGATTTCTGACCCTCAAAGACCTGTTATTCTGCTTTTAAATAGTCCAACTACACTCTGCTCATGATTCTATTTTTAGTAGCACAGTCTTCTACGGGGTCTGACCGCCAAATATGATCATGTCAAATAAAACTCTTCTAATGCCACTTTGCCTCTGAGTCTTTTCAGGTTGAATTATTATATACACTCTATGATCATGAACAAATTTCCCTACGGGGACAAAAAAGTTCACCTCACCTCATGATACACAACTAGTTAGAAAAATCTATTTAATGTGTTTGTTTGATCCAAGGCTTTATCCAGAACGTATCACACGCACTACTGTAAAAGCCTTAACATGCTGTGCTTAGCAATATCCGCTAAAAAACAGCCTCAATGTAATGCCCCTAAAAGATAACTTTTCTTAAGATTCCATGGAATATGTATTGTACTATGGACACTGCATGGGGATACACTTGTACCGTGATACGTAAAATATGGTAAAGTTAGTGGCAATACCCAGCTCTATTGACTTTTGGTTGACTTCTTCTATGGTTCCAGTGCTTCAATCTGCACTTCCTGGGTCTAATTACGCAATTGTTCAAACCTGACTGTCCTGCACATTTTTGAAGCCCTTAATCCAAGTTTCTAACTGAGCCATTCTGTGCTTACGTGTGCCACGTTGTAGCATGAAAGATACAGTTTATTCCAGGCCAAATGTTCAGCAGCCCTGGCTCTAGTATTTTAGAGCAATCCTTACAGAGACACTATTTCAATATAGAGAACATAAAAGCTCTGGCACCCTTAAGAATGAAGAAGCCTCATGATATGTAACATGTGACAATCCAACTAAAACGTATAAACAACTAGAATTACAGACAATACTGAGGGAGACTAACTAGACAACTCTTCAGTCCATTTTCCTATGTACTTCCTGGGTGCTAAAAATGTCTAGTATTGTATAATGGGACTTTCATGTTAAACAGACATGAACATAGAGACAAACATGTAATGGAAAGCATGTAGTAGCAGAAGTTAAAGTTCATGAAGAGTTTTTATACAAATGTAGGCAAATACCAACTTGATATAACATAATACTGTATGAGGCGCCATGTTGAGAGTATAGGGAGGAAAAAGCAGCAGTTCGACCAACAAAAGCAGCCGCAGAAATGCACTTCCTGTCTCTAACATGACGGGCTCTGTTCCCTGGGCTCAGCCCTGCCCCTGTCCCGCTCAGCCACACACAGACAAGCCACTATAGTTCACTCCAGGACCCACGGGTTAACCCCAAACTCAGGTGAAAGCCCTCTTCTGTGAGGACTGAGGAGAGGGCAAAGGTGGAGAGAGTGGCCGAACAAATAGCATTGAATGTTAAAGTAAAATGTTGTATTATACAGATGTTAAATTAAGATTGAATTTGTTTAACATCACAGTAGAGAAAGCAACTTGTTTAGGTGCATATGACAGGTTTTAATTGTAATTGTGACTTAGTTTGATGGATAAGATCAGTGGAAAATATTTATCTTAGTTTCACATCAGTCAAGTCAAGTTTAATCATACATTTTTTTTATGTCTGTTCACATGGAGAGAACGTTCAACAGATTGTGATTTACTCATTTCTCATTGGTAAAATATGGTTGACTTGGCACGGCAACAGTTATGAATTGTTTACCTCTACATTTGTCACTTCCTGTGCGCATGTTCAATAAGGAAGTGATAAAAGTAAACATCGCAATGAATGTCAAACCACGGAAAACTATTTCAAAAAAACTTTGCAAAATCCCAAGGGGCATTATGCAACTTTTTAAGTGAAGATATTGGTGCATATTTGACCCTTTAGTGGCCCAGTGGCTGTATGGGTGCAGCGTGGCACCTTTGCTTTCCATCACAGCGGCCTCTATGACACTTGAGGATCAATTGTTGCAGGATTTCTGGTTGGGTTCTCATACAAAACCCTAAAAACAATTGATCCTGGAGCGTTAGAGGGCGCTGTGATGGAAAGTAAAGGTCATTATACTGCACCCATACAGCCACTGGGTCACTAATATGTTAAATATGCACTAATATTACGTTTTGTTCACTTAAAGAGTTAACATAGAACATCTTTAAGTATAATTGTGTTACCTATATTTTAGTGTCCGTCTCATATGCACTAAGCTAGGGCTGCAATTAGATCAGTCATTCATGCTTAAAAAAAATGAAGAATCACTTCATCTTGCGCACAACTTAGACATGATCAGACACATTAGCATTTGAGAGAAGATCATTTTACCTACAGTAATACAAGAACCCTATGCATTTCAGAACACAGTTGGAGAGGTGTGTACACATTTGCAGCCCTAGTAATAAGTACTCCAGTCTACCGTCAGTGGAGCATGCGCTGCTACACTTTGAACTGGAACCCAAATTCTTTAACTTCAACACACATTTCTGCAACGGTTGTCTCCATACAAACAGAAGGGCCACACAGGGGAGTTAGAGGAGGCAGCTTTGAGGCCTGTGTGCTTCGCTGATGTAGTGGGACAGCAAACGTGGAGGAGCAGGCGGCTCCCGAAACAAGGTCCCAGAGAGGAGAGGCCTTAGACAGAGCACGTTTTATGGGAGTGTCTGGCTGGCTGTAGGAATGTGTCTCTGCTCCAGGCCAGATTCCTGTGCATTCAGCCTGCACGGGCAATTTAGGTTTACCAAACAAACAAGTGCGTTAGTTTAGTAAATAAATAAAAGGGAGGAATGTTGAAAAATGATGAGAAATTGGGGTAATACTGTAGTAGTAGTAGAAGTAGTAGTAGTAAAGCATGGTTAGAGCTGTTCAATGATCAGATATTCTTTAATATTCCTACAAAACCCTTATACCATACAGACTTACAGTAAACACTTAAAATAATAGGGTTGTACAATACATCACAAAAAATATGGCGATGGGACGTATGGCAATACTTGGAGAAAATATTTCCAGTCTTCTTCAATTTAGTTCCATTCTAGCCTTGTTTTAATCCTAATTTACTGCATTTTGAAGACAAAATTTCCATTTAATTTGAGTTAGAATTAAATGGAAAATGTTGAGATGGTTTAGTAAAATATTTATTTTTATTGCACTGCATTTTTTCCCCCAATATCGTCGAGCCGTATAAAACATGATGGCATAGTTTGCAGTGGTGGTAATAGCAACAGAACAAGACGGAATGGTGGTGGTAGTAGTAGTGGTAGTAGTAGTAGTGGTGTTTCTGTAAGCTCTCAGTGTCAATTTAGCCTCAAAGGGAAAGGTTATAGTGGTAGCAATGGTTAGAAGTAGTAGCTATGTTTACCACAACCTACCACCCTTTGTGGGGCCTGGTGATCTGAATTGTAATATGTTATCATTTCTATAGTTATGATGATTTAAGACGCAAAAGTATAATTTTTCATACCTATTCATTCTTCATCTTCTGTTTAGACTATGGGGGACCACCATAGTCTCCTCTATTGATGGTAAACACTGTAGCAGTACAAGTAGTAGTGGAGGTATAACAGTAGGACGAGACCAATGATTCGTTTGAGACAACTTGTTACTATTTTCCCCATTGGGAGATCAACAATGGGGCATAGAGAGGTCTCTGTTAATATTTTATGCTTTGTACATGGAAACCTATGAATTTTGCACACCAGCACATAATAAGCTGGAACAGGCCTTCCCTCTAACCTCCATTTACCGCACTTTGGGAAAGCATTAGTCATGATGATATCAATGTAACAGCGCAATAAGCATCCCATGGAGTGCTGATGCTACTTTAGATAATGTGCTTCGTGCGCCCTTTCTCCACCTTCCTCGTCTGTCTGATAAACTCCAGACAAGGATTGATTTTCAGAACCTTCGGACGTCCATTAGACAAATATTCAACTTGCCCTTAAGATAAAAAAAAACACCACAGTTACATCTTATATGCCATAAAATATGCTTTATAAAATCGAGAGTTGGGTGAATTACCAGTAGCTGTATGCATCACATTATGGTTGCTATTATGTGGATTACAAGCGTCAGTCGCGTCTCTCCGGCTACAACTGATTAGATTACCACCTTGACTGAGATTAGAAAGCCTCTTTTGATTGCAAACTAATCGAGAAGGCTGCTTTAATCATCCTCGACTTGGATTAGTGAGCGTATATTGGACGCGGACATGTTCAGACCAGTCCATGCTAAAGCCTTTTACGCACGTACACCATCGACACCCTGCACTTGCTATAGCACCCCAAAACACAATATCTGACAGAATAAACTTGTATTGCACTCGTGTTGTTCTGTAAAGTTTAAAGTATCAGCAAAAGGCTAGCCCGGGACCTATGAATCAGTTTCCTCCTTGAGCATATCAAGGCCCACACCAACCAAGCACGTCTGTCTGTCGGGAGGAAGCGCGCACTGGTTGGCCTTTTATCACACCCTAAAGCAATACTGCAGATTGATTTTCGCACGTATTGCATCTACTCATCTCGAGAATCAATAAACCTTCATATCGTACACTTCACTTTCCATTTTGAAGAGCTCTCTCCTCGCAGACGTGGCTAGCTGTTAGCTTTCCCTGCTAGCGATATACCTGTCCTGTTGGGTGTTCAATTCATTCACAAAAAATGGCACTTGGGTGTGATTTTTGGAGTGTGGGTTTTGCAAAAGGCTTTTTACGCACACACATAAAGATGTAACCACGCGATTTACGTTGATGTGAAGGCGTTAAACCACCTCAGCCGTGTTCTTACCTTGTCCAGACAGTTTAGTTTTTCCACGGGGTAAACCACTCGATTACATCTGCTACACATCGGATTCATGTTGAGGAGCGCTCTTGTAGCCTGTTAGCACTGAAAAAAGCCGATGATCCTGGCGTGAAAAGGTGCCCACTTCTTCACCCGAAGCCTCGCTCTGAAAACCGCCTACACTACACGCTGTTGATCGGCGGAGGACCCACACTTAACCCAGTTGTATGTAGCAAATCCAAGAGGTTGTTGTGGTAGCCGCACAGCTGGCTGTCAGTCCTCGCGCAAAACCAGACACGGAAAGCGCGCTCCCGCCGCTCCCTCCAAAAGCGCGTTCACGAGGATCGAGGGGGAGTGGGAGGGGAGGAGGGTCAAGGTTTTTTTTTTTCTAATTTTTTCTGGGTATACTTTAAACATCTCTAACATTTTAAGCCTACATAAAGCAGGCAGCAAAGATTGTTGTGCGGTGTGCGCCTCCCAACCAAAACTAAGCTTTCCCCAGACTTTATAGCACCTTCTAACAATAACATGAATGTCATCTTTATATACTCATTGCTTAGTGTCACTGTTTTAGCACAATCATTTTGTCCAAAATGAATTTTACACATCTGCCACGTTCGGCTGCACGTCCATATTCATTTGATAACACTGCCCCCTGCTGTCGGAATGGTAGAACTGTATCAATCATCAATCTGTGTTTGGCAAGTTACTAATATATTCTACATTACTACAGCTTGAAACATGTAATATGTTTGTATTACATATTATTATTGCAAACATGTAACTGAGTTACACTACTTTGAGTTACATTTGAATTACTTTTGGCAAAATATTAAGTGAAAATAGTGATCGTAATCCTTTTCCTCAGCCGTCCACATTCTTTGGTGTTTTGTTTTGATGACGTTTGCTTCACGAGCCTCTTTCTACACCAGTATCCAACTCGATTTGGTGCTGCATCTAATTTGGGGGGAGTTGCACGTGTAACTTGAGTTACTTAAATAGTAATGACTAATATATTACTGTATTTTTAAAGTAATATATTATATTCCTCAGTTACTGACAAAAGTAATATACTTCTGTAACTAGTTACTTTTGTAATGAGTTACCCGCAACAATGCTTATAAAGCGCTTTTCATACAAGAATGTAACACAAAGCCCAGCACCAATCCCCTTCCCCCATTCAAACCCCCGGCCCCTACGAATATCCGCCCATACACGCAAAGAGGCACGCCACTCCACTCATCCAGCCCCTCGACTCCCACAGTCGTACAATAATTAATATTGTGTGACTTTTGTTTGACTTTAGGGGAAAAACACAAGCTTTCCATCAATCAACGGTCATACATTTTGTCCACAAAAAAAGCTCATTGTGCTTCAGTAAAAGAAAATTTATAGGTCAACAAAGTAGCATAATATGAAAAATGTTTCAACCATCTGAAAATTAATCATCATTATTTTACACTGTATATACACTTTGACTGTTTTGTAGTGAAGAATGTACATAAGAAATGTATTGTTTCTACTTGTTGTGAGATCAAAATATAGCTCTTTGTGGCATTTGTACACAGAAAGTGCATGTGCTCAGGATTTTATAAAGATGTTCCCACCACAGAGGCTGCTTTCATGTAACAGGTTGACCTTGTTGTACAGGGTTTTTGCTTGAAAGTGCTATTTTTTTTTACACAGCGGAACAAGTTTCATATCATGTGACGCAATGTCTCTTGCTTAATATAAAAAAAAAAAAGGGGAATATCCTTTTCCTGTAAGTCCTGTTTGCCTTGAATAACATGTGCTTCTTGATTCACTCAGTAGGGTCCAGCTTCAACAATGCAGTCCTTCTCATTCCCATCGCCCCCCATCTCGGAGTAGCCCGGTTTGTGGTTCTGAAACTTCAGGGCTGGCCAGTAGCTCCCCCTCCGCTGAAAAATAAAGCACCATATTTTTCTGAGCTCAGTTGTATCCATTTGTTTTGTTGTAAACAGAGCTTACCTGGCTGTGGTAAAGTGGTGAAGAAACAGCTGGATAGCAATTGATGAAAACAGCGACAACTACCAAGGAGAGAATTAGCACCAAAGCCACAATGATGCCAGCGATCAGGGCCAGATTAGGCTGTTCCTTCTTCTTCGGTTTCGACGAGGAGTCTGTTTTTACATCTAAAAACAAACAAACAAATAAAGAAATGTACACACCGTCAGACTGATAGTATGCCGTCTGCAGCTCGTACAACAATTACTTCAAATACTGGCACCACTGCAGTAACGCAAGTGCAGATCGTCTCCACTTTACAAGGGAAGCTCCAGGTTTGGCCAAGTGGAATTTAAGACTTTTTTAATGCCAACAAAGTGAAATATAATGCCACTATTGCAGGGAATAAGAATAAAAAGTGCTGTCATTTATCTGACGCTATTATTTTTGTTTAAACATCCAGATCAAAATACAATCTAAAGCCTGTCCAGATGTATCTTAACATTTGGATTTGGATGTTTAAACATGAACCCACATAAACTTATAGAAGGCTATTAAGCTTAAACATTCTCAGTTCAACTTTATCAGTTGGATAAAGTACATGTTTATATATATATATCTCAATATAAGGAAAATAAGAGAACATTTAAATGACTATACCAGGTTAAAACCAGGTGAACTAACTAAAGCATATTGCCCAAAATCAAATGTGACCAATTCTAACGCAGTGATGAAATGAAATTGAAGACCAATGCTCGCAAAATGTGATACTTTTTTGGTAAATGTACTGCTTTTAAGACCTTCAATTTGGCTTGATCAAATTTTAGACTTCTTAATTCATGATTGAAGGCACCGCCGCTATCTGTATTTAGCTATTTAGTATACACATTTCAAACAACAAACCATGTAGTTTAGATCTTTATAAACATATTAACAAGTACATTTCTCCATTGTGAGATCAATAAAGTCTTATCTTATCTTATTGTGAAATACATGTGATATTTTATATTAGTTTAGCAGTTCAGAGTTTAGCTTTCTCCCACATATTAATGCCTTTGTATGTGTTTCAAATGTGCACAGAAAACCGAATATAGATTTTTCCAAATTGTGCCACCAAAATTACAACTCACTTCATATTATTTCATTTACCTGGGATGATCAATCGTTTTATCACTAAAAAGTATTACAATAAATATGTGTTGTTGAAAATGACCACCATAATTACCAATAACATCCATTAGTTACTCCAAATGACTCATCATACAATTGCAAATAACAACTCACCATTGCCAGTCTTGAATATCTTTATTGCCCCATCGGCTGATCCTGAACAAAAGCATCAAACTTTATATTAACTCTTTGACCGCAGAATATTGTTTTACGCTAAATACCTCTTCCTTTTCCTTACCATCTCTCTTGCATCCATTTTGCAGAGTCGTTACCCCACTCCTCCCCTCGCCCTCGGAGGAAGCAGATGGATCAATAGAGGTTTCGTCCCTGAAATAATCTTCGCAGGTAATATCTTCATTCTGCAAAAACCCCACAAGGATCCTCGGATAAGAGATACATTTTTCACTGTAACTTGAAGGGGATTTTTTCATACGGTACCTCTTCAAAACAAGCATAGTCCAACCATTCCTGTCTGTGTCGGTCCATACCGTCTGAGCACCTTCAGCACAGAGAAGTCAGATGAGCGCATGAAACTATGAATTGAGTTTTTAGGATTTCCTTTTTGAAATATCTAAATCACCTCTGGAGCACATGGCACCAGCTACAGCCCAAGGTTTCATTGGCAGAGTGGCAAAGGTCACAGCTGTTGTGTTGCAGGCAGGCTGAAAAATGTTGGGGAAAACATAGTTGACATGTGAGTATGCGTTATATAATACATACATCGATAGGAATAACTTACTGGGCAGTGCAGTAAACTCAATGGCAGAGTTGGTTTTGATTTTTGAAGGGTCAATAGCAACACGGTGGTACTCATAAATGGTCTGTTTGCCATCTGTAATACACAAAATGACAATAAGAATACGCTCATGTAAACAGTTCCACTTTTTATGTGGAGAAAAAAGAGGATATTATTGTGTGACCTTTCAGTAAGTAACTTTTATTTATATACAGTAGCACCTTTCACAGACAAAAAACACAAAGTGCTTCACATATTAAAATGAGACAACAGGAAATCATCAGTCAACAGTCCAAAAGTAACTAATTAAAAGCTTGAACAAATAAGAAGGTCTTTTGGCTTTTAAAGGTGTCAACAGAGACAATTGAACACAGACAGAGTAGAGTGAACGATCGTTCCAAAGCCGGGGAGCAACAGCCTGGAAGGATCGGTCTCCTCTGGTCCGAAAACGAGTGCGTGGAACCATCAGCAGATTCTGATGCACAGACCTCAGAGCCCGAGCGAGCAGGGGTGTAAGGCTGGATCAGGTCACTGACGTAAGAGGGAACCTGGCCATGCAAGGCTCTGAAGGACCACAATTTTAAAACAGATCCTATAGGACAACGGCAGCCAATGAAGCTCCTTTAGAATAGGGGACTTTCCATCACTGTGGCCTATGATGCTCCAGGATCAATTGTTTTTAGGGTTTCTGGTAAGTTTCTGATACAAGTCCTAAAAACAATTGACCCTGAAGCGTCAAAATGGCTGTGTGATGGAAATTAAAGGTGCCATGCTGCACTTATACAGCCACTGGGATACTGAAAGGTGAACTATGCATTAATATCAAGTTTTTTTTCATTTAAATGTTATATAGTGCAAATTTAAGACACTAATACTGCTACTTATGAACATTTTTTACCTTTGTTTGACATTTTTGTGATGTTTACTAGCACACTGTAAATGGGCATTAAGGCAATTAATTCCAGTTCTAACCTGTTGGATGGAATTCTTACAGTTCAAATGTGCCGTTATTTACATTTAAGAATATACACATTTACATTTTTTGCCCAAATATTCGTGATAAAATTGCCACTTCACTGATAATTAATACTGAACATTCATGATTAAAAAAAAAAAAATGGTTAAAAAAACATAACACTTGTGATATGCACTTTTAAGAAGCTACAGTTCTTCTGAGATGATTAGGTCTGGTTTTAGCTGCTAAATTTCACTATGGTTTGTAAGGCTAAGGTTGTTTAATCCAGCCCTTGGGTTTTGCCTGTAGATTCGTCCAGATATTAGTCTGTTACACATAAATGTAACAACAACAACAGCTACTGCTCCGACTGGACATCTAGGGACTCTAATCGGCCTTGGGTCTATCTACAGCCCGTCCGTCCATGGAAGTGGATCTGGGCAATACAAAAATAACTTGATTGACAAGTGAATGTAAAAGCTGCTGTTGTTCTTATCAAAAACATGACAAAACACCTATGGCTCATTCAGTTTCTGAGGCTTGACCTGATTTTGAACTAGTTTATGGCTTAGACCTGGTTTAGTCCTGGTTTACTATTGGTTTAAATCTAGTTTAGACCTGATATTGGTTGTTTCCTCCTGGTTTGATAAGAAAAACGCAATTCCTCATAAAGATATTGCATCGCTTAGTGTATTTAACTCTTTCATTAGTGCACTTTTACTTAAGTAAGAAAATGAAATACCTTTCC
>OMNZ01092101.1:13155-28969 GCA_900303255.1 Lesueurigobius sanzi
GCACCGGTAAAGTTAAAGGTGAATTAATTTGATCAATAACAAGTGACTTCATATTTCTGATGCACTAAAATAGATCTGATCATTAAAATCTCATCTACAAAAAGAGAAAACTACAAGTATATGTTGATTTTTGTCAGTGGCACTTATCTGTTTTTGCAAATAAACTCTTCAATTTAAGACTTTAATTTAATTTAACATAAATCAAATAAAAAAACAAACAAGCAGGCAAAACATGAGCAACATCTGAACCTTTGTGTTCAACCATAAAACGCAAGATTATATTTAAAGTTATAAACTATGTATTTTTGTTACTAAGTGTATTTAGCCAGAATTAAAGGCACTATATCTGATGATGAACTTTGTGTTGTCCTCTTTCAGTAAACTCATAAACACATTTGTTGAAATGATACTGTGATTATAATTAAAAGTATCTATTCAATTAGCTCACAGGCTAGTTTTTGTTAACGCTCCTGAAAAGGTCTTATAAACTCATCTAATGTGTGTGAAGACTGCTAGAAATGTGTCAGTGGGAAAAAAAAAGGAATAGGGCACTATGTAACTATTCCTTGTTACACAGTGTTCCGAATCGCACCGAACTTGTGCTAAATGGAAGCACTGCAAAGTTAACAAGAATTCTTTCTCTGTAATGATTATGTTTTTAGCAGATACATTGCCTCCTCAGTGAAAACATAAGCTGCAGTGGACACTGCCAGTGGGTCAGACCAGATTGTTTGGCTGCCATTTGCAGAAGCCTGCCCTCAGTGTTGCGCTGGTATTGATTAGCTGTTGATAATTTAAGATACTTCAAAACTTTTTGAGGGGCGTTTTGAAGTGCTGTTAAAACACATAAGAAGTACTTTTAAAAACTCCTTGCATGCAACAGGTTTTAAAAAACATGGTTGCGGAGAAATACTTCAAAGCAGGGGTTTTCAACCAGTGGTCCATCGCCTCCTGGTGAGGACGGTGGCAGTACTGCTGGTGGGCCGTGACTTGCTATTCAGTTTAACTACTAAAAATACACTAGGGCTGCTGCATATTAAATATTAATGAATCTCAAGTTGATATATCTCTTTTAGTAATTCTACTTTTGTTATCTTAACCATTTGAGAACACAAACCATTGTAAAAATAAAGTGTATAGCTCTTTTATACAAAAAAAATAGGCCTATATTGCACACACAGTGGGCCGCAGTGACTACTGCTTAGTCTGAATGGTGGTCCCTGGGGCAGAACCAGTTGTAAACCTCTGCTTCAAACTAATACAATTGTAATACCACCACTGCATAACTATAGGAAACATTTCAACTTTAGACAAGGCTTGAAAAAAGGATTTAAAACATCGGGTTTAGCTTTTTTGTTGACCTCATCATTGTAATTGTCCCACAATTATCAAGTTGAAAATACCTGTATTTAAATCGGAGTTTTGTGACAATCTCCTTCATCTTGTCCACCTGAGTTTGTGAAGCGCATGGGCAGTGGGGGACATCCAGAGTCCGCACGTCGTCCGCGAACGGCAGATAGATAACATTGAAACCTGATTCAAGAGCAAAGTCAGAGACTTAGATGGAGAGATTCCTGTGGGAAATTGTTTTCATCTCCCGCAACTTGAGGAATCGGGGCCAACTACCTGGTGGTGAGATCTGTACGTTGGCCTCGTCCAGCTCCTCTTCTTGAGGCACCAGGGCCACGAAGCGCGGCGGGCAGTTACGGCGAGAGATGCAGCGGCACAGAGCGAATACGTTCTTTTCACTGCACTTCTTCAGAAGGGCGGAGAACAAACATGCGCTGCCTAAGATAATGAGAAACCAGGCAGGATTAGAAGTAGGTGTGCCTTAGATGTGTTAATGAAAGCCATACTGCACAACATTTACCTCAATAAAAAATAAAAAAGTGTTGCTATGATGTCACACCGAGACGCTCTGCCGCTGAATAACTAAAATGGCTGCGCCTAGCGCCTTACTTTTCGATGCCGCGATTGACTCTGTTTTAGCTGAAATGCCGACTCTTTCTGCTTTGAAAAGGGAGCAAAGAGACGCCCTTCGTGCATTTGTTGATCGGAAAGACGCGTGTGCTTTTCTCCCCACTGGATTCGGTTAGTAGCTGATTACGGTAGGTGGCTATCATCGGGCGCTTCACCCAATTATCTTCAAGTACAGCTTGTAACGGTCCCTCCCTTTCCCGACTGGATTGTACGAGAGCCTTTCCAGATTGATAATGCATAGAACTGAAATCAGAGATACGCATATCAATCTGGCACACGCCAGGTTAGCGGTATGGGTGGAGAGGACGCCTTTATTTTTCATCCTTTATGACGCTCCAGGATAAAACATTTTTAGGGTGGCTGAAATATACTTTAAAATGACATGTGACTTTACATTGCTGTAATTGTTGACTTGCCGCTAGACTAGAAGTAACTTTGTGGTGTTAATAGCTTATTTATTTTAATGTTTTCAACTTTGTGATGTAGCACCATAACCTGGAATGCTCCGCAGTGTGGCTTTAATGAATAAAATCAGAATGTAGACATGCTCAAACCTTTGACCTCCTCCTCCTCTGGGTAGATGAAGACGGCTGGACGAATGTGATGGTGCAGTTTGAGCTTTTCCATCGGTTTGAAGCCCACGAGATACAACTCGGGCTCACCAAACTTCTTTAGGGAGTCTACTTCGTCCTTTTCGAGCACTATCTGCTTTCTTCCGTAAAACTAAAGAAAACAAGAGAACAGGATAGTCTGCATGAACTTTAATAAGGTGCACACTTACGGTTTTAAAATGTCATTACAAAAATAATTGCCTGAAACCGTCATATAGTTCAGTATGACAGGTAAGGTGATCTTTGTTGTTTTACCTGGGCCTTCTTGATCTCACTTGGAAGCAGCAGACTTCCTGTCTGAGTGTGGAAGATTCGGCTTTTACTGTGGACCGGCTCGTTGGTCTCTCTGTACAGTTTGATGGCTCCAGCTTTGCGTGCCTGCACAGCAGTGGCATACATACCAACAGCTATTTTGACATCTTCACCAAGACACAGCCTCAATCTGAAATGTGCAAAGAAATATTTAATATAAGCTGAATTTAAAATACAAATTACAGCATAAAACAAGTTAAGTACCTGGACATTGTCCGCTTCTTCAGGTCCTTCGTCTTGACTCTCTTCTGAAGATCCTCCAGTTTCTCACAAGGCTGAGTCTGCAGCCCCAACTCACTGTCGTCTTCTGGTGGGCTTATGATGTCCCGGAAGAACAGTGAGACATCAAAGCCTCCAGGTTTCATCAAATGCATCAAATCAATCACAACACCTAAAAGAAGAATATTAAGTCTTGAAAGAGTAAATGAAAAGTAGCTGATGCTCACAATGAGGACATACAATATGGCTTAGATAGCAACCTTGTTTGTAAAGCCCTTGAATAATCGGGAGTAGTACCATGATTTTGTTGAACTGTCTTTTACTAAAAATGAAAGCTTTAATTTTTTTTAACATAGTGCCTGCTGCCTCCAGAGGGTGCTCTAATCAAGAAATAAGGTTCTTTGGAATGTAGTCCTTGCTCATTACGCATCTTTTCGAATGCAGATCGGACTCGATACATGAATAAAAGTGAGTCAATCCTGTGGACGTCATTGATGGTTAATTTTGGGAGGTCCAGGAGGCTCAAATTGTATGAATCAAGTCACATCCACAACTGTGAGGGTAAATGAGTCAATTCTATTCACCGCGACACATACCAGTCTCTTTGAGGTCACCGGCTTTGGTCCGCGCCTGTCGGTCCTTCCCGCTGTCCCCTCCGTGCGGATCGTCCCGGCAGCTGAAGAGCATGAGGCGCTTGTGTGACAGTCGCAGTTTGATGTCGCTGTACAGGTTGGCGCAGCACCACAAGGCATCGCCCAGTGAGGTCTCGCTGCTGCCCATGGTCTCCGCCGCCAGCTGGGCCCCTTTAGGTCCCCGCAGCGCATCCACCTCCTGCACACGCTTTGCACCTTGGGATAGACGACAGGTACAGGCAGATGGTTATGGGTTAAATAACCCAATCACTGATTAGGAAGATACTCTGCACAAAAATATGGAAATGTATTGTCTGAAATATTGGCATCTGTGATGTATTCATTTTGAGATACAGTATGCCTTGGGTTCAGGATGTTTGGTCATATTTGATTTCATTGGGTAGCATTCCAATACTAAAATCCTATGTATTTCCTCTTAATTGGCAAAAATACGCAAAAAAGCTTACAATAATTCTACATTCAGAAAGTATGAATCTCTAATACAACAACTGACTCTTTGCCTTACTCTAGTCCAGCGGTTGGCAAAGTTTTTTCCATGAAGGGCCAAAATAGGTTATGGAGGGCCAAAATGAGTGCGCGAAGGGCCAAATGCATAGTTTTGCATAGAAAGACTAATTGCAAATGGCTCTATGATTAAATGTCCTTTAGTTACTGTGCTATTGAGTAGTAGGATATGCTGTTTTGGTGTATTTAGTAACGATTAGCAATCTATTCAGCACAAATTGATTTCATCATTTATTTATTGTTTATTTGGTTGGGACGGTGCATGTTAATGAAGACTCATGACACACATGCATGTAAACACACCACTCCGGATTGTAGCCTTGGGCTAATTTCCATCCGTTGTCCCACATTCGTACACACAAACACACTCATTCATCCTGATCTATTGTACATGTTTTTAGTGGTAGGGGAAACCGGAGGGCCCAGAGGAAACCTACGCAGACACGAGGAGAACATGCAAATTTCACAAAGATCCCATCCTGGCCCAAGATCGAACCTGGGACCTTCTAGCTGTGAAGCGCAAGCGCTAACCACTGTGCTACCGTGCCGCCTAGTAGATACTTTGATACATTTACAAAAGGTTCAGGTCTTTGGTTAATTCTAGCCATTGGCCAAAATTCATAAAACTGTGGCTTCTAGGTTTTAAGAAAAGAAAAAAAAAAAAACGTATAAAACTTAATATAAAACATAATAACAGGACTACATTAACTTTTACTGAAACTAAGGGCATTTTCACACATGTTGGAGTGCTTTATGGATTGAGAGCCCCAAACCAGTGTGAAAACGACCTAAATCTATTGTATTATGTTTAAGTAGAGGAGTGCATACTTCCTGAATTCACTCAATTTCTTAAAATCAGTTCCCACTTCGAATCTATCTCACACTAATACAATAATTACATGGATTTTAGAATAATGTTTTTAGAGGCTGCACAATTTCTGCTTTTTCTGCTTCTGAATTGATTTGACAAAGATAAAAGTGTAGTTCCATCCTGCGTGACCGTCATTACCAGGCTCATCCAGGTCGTGGTAGACGTAAACGTGCTTGAAGGAGTTCCTGGGGTTCTTGCTCTGCTCCGTACCGTAGAAAACCAAAGCTACCAGATCTCTGCAACTGCTTATGATCTTACTGGTGTACACAGTGCGCACAACCTATTCAAATGATACACTTCCATTATTGTTTGCATCATATTTGAGGTGAAATAAAGCATTTACAAAATGAACAGAATAAACATTACCTGCATAGTCATGTCAAAGTTGGAAGGCTCGCCGTCTTCTCCCTTAATAAACATTTCCTTCGAAGCGTCAACTAGGAACACCAGGCTGTCTCTGCCTGTGATTTTGTAGTCTCCTATGACATTTGGAACAAAGGTTGTTATACTATAATATAATATAATATAATATAATATAATATAATATAATCATAGAATGTTCAGTGCAGGTTTTGTTAGTAATTATAAAGCAATTCATGGAAGAACTACATTGCAATACACAAAGTAAATTTGTTTAAATACTGTGCTTAATTAGAGGTTTTAAGAATTTTAACTTAACTTTTGTGTTGTGAATTGTGTTGAGAATAGGTTAAAACGGTCAAAATAAGTACTTCAATAAATGCAAGTACATGCTTTTTCTTGGAAGTACTTTTATCACATGCCTACTTTTTACTGTTACTTGACAAAAGCTTATTTTTTTTACAAATGAAATGTATCGAAGGTTAGATATTGTAAACTTAAAATTAATGTTCTTAAATTTTGTATTAAGATTGGTTTGTTTCATCTTTTTCTGGTTAATTCCGCTGGGACAAAATACAACAACAACAATACAATTGTTTCTTACGCAAAGCAGTAAATAGTAATATAATGTTCACTGTACAACTTTTTACTTGCCTGCACCCTCTCCTTCCTCCTGCTCTTCATCATCATCTTCGTTTTTGTAGTAAGACGTCCAGTCTGCCATTGGGTCTCTACTAAACATGTAAACAGTAAACACACGTCAGATTCTAAAGCAACTTCACCATAAACCTAAGCAATTCACAATTCACGTGGATGTATATATCATGGCGAGTTAGCTTAGCCTGTATCAAAGTAAAACATGCTCGCTAAATTTGACAACTAGCTAGCGGTGCTACGGCGCATGTCTTCGATTTATTTGAAGCGAATACCTACGAATGCACAAAACAAAAACTTTATTTCCTTTCTATCACTTACCTAAAGATCGCTGCAACCTGCACAAGTCCGGACTAGTTGCAATGAATGGCGCGGCAGCAGAAACGTGAACGCGCACGCACGGCGAAAACAGAAACTCACGCACACGTTTGGACCCAGACCTGTCAATCATAAGTAATGACCAATCCGAACGAAAGAGAGGCGGGACTTTACGTTGCAGGGTCTGGAAACAGGAAGCGTAAACTCCGCTCGTGAGGATGCACTTTTTGACAGGCAAAACACTGTTTACAGTCAGTGACACAGCATTTGATTGTCTCCATTTCTGTTCGCCACACAGTTTCTCGCATTCAGTCGTATTGGTCGACTTTTTATACGACTAATTTTTAATTCAAATTTCCGCTTTTGTTTGTGTTCATTCCGCTTTTAAGCTCTTAAGCCTACTTTGCATTCAGGCTCATCTTTCTGTAAGCTAGCATTTATTTTTAGCTTGATTTTTGATCTTTCCCATGGATCAAACGGGCTCATACCCTGTACAAGTGTACATTTATGACGTGACCAAAGGAATGGCTCGACAGCTCAGCCCTGTGATGATTGGTAAGTGATTTAAAAACACACAATAAATAGTAACAACATGTTCTTTACTCATTTATTATTCTGCCATTGTAGGGAAACAAATTGATGGTGTTTGGTGAGTATACATTCACATAACTAGTAATGTAGTAACCTGTATTTCTTTGATTTACCCTTTTCACAAACTGTCCTCATCTTTCTTAAAGGCACACTGCTATTGTGGTTCACGGAAAGGAGTTTTTCTATGGAGGAGATGGAATCAACCACTGTGCTCCTGTACGTGTCAGGCTTTCTTAGGCCTCCTGTGTCAAATAACATCTTTGTTTGCTGTATTACACGTCCTGAGGGGCCAATCTTTGATAATGCTCCTTTGATTTACCAGGGTAATACCATCTTAGGACCACCTGAGTTAACTGTGGACCTGGGCATCACAGAGGTTCCAGAAGAGGTCTTCATGGAGTACTTGACTTCACTGGGAGAATCCACTTTTAGGTAAATGCCAACAAAATATTGTCTGTGGATGGAAAAATATCTTCACACAATTTCAAAGTTATTTTTACTAATACTAATGTTAAAGTAGACCTTTCAGGAAAAAAAAAAAAAAAATGTCAATATTATCTTTGTATAGAAAGGACATTTAAGGAGCAAGGATTGTGTTGGTCTGCATTTGAATTGACCTGGAGCATCCTTGACATGCAATAAAATGAGCTTTCATTTATAGCACGGTGACACAAATCATTGGTGCTGTGATGTACACACTTTGAGTGCAGAACTGCTCAAATTTTGGGCTTTAAAATGAGCTGGTGAATGTAATAACCCTGGAAAAATAAGATTTATGAACTCCACAAATATCCACAAATGGGAAGACATTTGGAAACCACTACTGAAACATATAGATACTGTAGGATGATAATAAATTATAATTTTTACTACTTCTGTTGTTATTATACTATTTATTGTTATTACCGATGAGAGTGGCAGTATTAATAGTAATGTTGTGTGTTAATGTTAATGTTACTATGTTCCAGTTGACTGTTATTGTTGTGAGGTGGTAAGGCTCTGAGGAGGTAGCCCAGGTGGCTCCCATACCCACCAACACTGATGTGGCTGGCAATAGCCTGGATTTTCATTTAATCCAGGCTGGTGTGGGCCACACAGGTACAGGTACACTATATTATGGGACAGTGGTTCACCGAGCCTTGATCAGAATGAGAATGAAAATAAAATGCACAACAAAAAGCAATAAAAGGTGAAATAAAGGCAAAATAAAACAAAATGAAACACAAAACAACAAAGACAGCCACCGGTGATGTTCGTACTATAGTCCTGAGGCGATAAATTACTTTATTGCGACGATATAATTAATTTATCGCAAACTTAGAACAGACATGCACCTCTCTCAAATATAAGCTTGAATGCAGTTCAATCAATACATTTAAAATGCGGCACAAAGTGCTTAAATACATAAATAAATACATAATTAAATAAAACACTATACTAAATATCTCAGAAACTGATTAAAACATATATAAATAGAAATCAATGTGAAATGAAATAAATAGGTAAAATGGTTAACTAAAAGCATTACTAAAAAGGTTTTAAGTTGACTTTTAAAAGTTTTGTGTTTGTATGCGGGGGTTTATCTTTTATTTGTAAAATTTAATAGAGATACAGTATATATAAAATAAAATAAAATACACAGGGCAGTTGCTGGTTCCATATATTACGCAATAACTTGTAGGATGTCCAAATTAGCGTGATCTCTGCTGCTGAAGAAGAGACCACCTAATTAAACCGATTACTCAAACTTGTGTGAAAGAAGTTAAATATACACTAGGAATATATACTATGATGATGTGGTTTCCTCGTTTTTACGAGGAAACCACATCATCATAATCTCGTTAAAAGGTCCATTTTGTATGGTATATTTTGTCTTCTTTTGCAGTGGGGACAAGTACCACTTGTTGGACCACAACTGCAACACCTTTAGCAACGAAGTGGCTCAGTTTCTCACAGGGAAAAAGATCCCATCATACGTCACTGACCTTCCATCTGAAGTAATGTCCACGTAAGTCCACACTTGGATTAGTTTCTCTCTTCAGTGCAGACCTTTCCATTTGTCTAATTCTAATTGTCTCCTGTGTCTGTTGCAGGCCCTTTGGACAGGCTCTCCGTCCTTTCCTGGAGTCCATGACCATAAGCCCAGGAGGCAACAACATAAGAGGCCAGCAGTAGATTTGGTCCTGTCAGGTCAATTTTTACTCAAACCAGCCACTTTTATATCTTCTATTCAACTGTGTAAATGAATAGCTGTTTACGTTAAAATACCCAGGAAACGGATGTTTGGTACAGTACAGCATTGAACAAGTACTGTATAAGTCAATATACCATAGGAATGTCACAGAAATGTGTTTTTTGTATCAGTCTATGAAGTCTTTTACTTTCTCTGGGGATTAACCACCCACATAACGTTTCTATCCACATTTTAAAGGTGGCCACACACTAGAGGACTTTTAATCTTTTGAGACTAAAGATCTGTGCAAAGACAGGTATGAGGACACACACACACACACACACACACACACACATGAGGAGTCCCACCACAGATCATGCCATGAGAGAAAGTTTTTATTGAGCCACGCCCCCTAAGACTAAAAATCTGTCTAAAAATCCTTTAGTGTGTGGCCACCTTAAGCTGTTATCAATATAGCAAGTGCCTTAACATCTTGATTTGATGTTTTGTGCTGAAGGACCAAGCAGCATACTTTATTTAATGTACACTACTCACATTTTAGACTTTGGATTACTTCTCTGGGAAATCGTCAATCTGCAATAGACCAAGAAAACTGATTATGTTTTCAGACCCTTTTGTGAAAGTACTGCTTTTACCAGTTACGTTATGCTACCGTAAATAGTGATATTGCAATATTGTTCTTGTCTTCTACTCTCTGAAATTATGTTAAAACATGCTAAGGTAAAGGTTTTATGACTAAAGTATTTAATGTATTCAAAGAACCTATAATTTGCTAAAAACTACTGAAGCTGTAGTATTAAAACACAGTGTAATTTACCTTGTCTATTTGTTCATTGATTTATTTCATCTCTGTAATACCCCAACTAGCCTCTGGATGACAGTGCAGGCCCACGGCAGGAAAAGCACCGAAAGCGCCGAACTTGATGCTTTCGAAAACAACCACTTGGTAACATATTGTTCACATAAAACTTATATTTCATCAAGCAATAAGTAAAAGACCAAATTAACGCAGTGAGCAGTTGTACTTTACATGGCACACTTGTCTTCATATCCAGCACAAGATGTCTTAATTATTTTACATTTCCTTTCTCTCTTTCCGTACACTTTGACAGGACACTTATTGGTTGTGACATTTGTGTTGGTACAGCTAAGTTGATCTAACAGCTGACTGCTGTCAACTTGTCACTTTGAGTTTGACTGTGAGCAGTTGAGTCTGTTTAATGCCTGGAGTTTTATTCCCAACCTAATTAACTTCATTTGATGAGTGTTGAGCTCAAACGATTCAAAGGTTCGACACGTCTTTGATACAAACTTGTAAGTCCACAGCGGTGCATTGATTTAGCAGCACTCACGACTCAGAATGGTACTGCCAGACTGTGCAAATGCCTACACTCTTTTTTTTTTTTTTGGAATATTAGTTTAGTTATACTTTATTGATACCCGTTAAGACTTTCTCTGTGTCAATTAATTGAAAGAGGTTTATATGCAATATTTTATGAAGAATTGTGCTTTTGTATCAAACCAGGGCTGAACCAGGTCAAACACCAGAGAGTGAATGGGCTGCTGGTACTTCTGATCAGAATGACTCTTACTTTACATGTGTTAAAACCACAGAGAGAAATACTTTGCTGTTCCTCCAGTTCAAAAATGTAGTGGAGAAGAAAGTGCAGCTACCCGCTCTAAAATGTAGTGAAGTAAAAGTAATACTCATCACAATATTTATTAAAGTAAAGTAAAAATGACCTAAAATTTGTACTTTTACTTGTACGTGGACTTTTTACTTCATTACGTTCCACCACTGCTTTTTGTGTGGAGTTTGCATGTTCTCCTCTTGCCTGGGTGAGTTTCCTCCAGGCACTTCACATCCCCCCATCAGGATTCTCCAGCCAGGTTCTTCCGAACACGAACCACCAAGCTACAGATCAGGAGAAGGCCATTGCCCACTGCTCCTGACAGGTCGCACCAGACGTATTGAAAGACTATCCAAGCGCATACATTTTTTTTTAATTTTTTTTTAACAAATCGGATATTTGTGTTGTTCCCCTTCCAGATGTCATTTTGAAGAGCGACAGTACAAACATGTTTACTTGTATATTATATTGTGTTTTCTTTTATAAAAAATCCCCCCCAGCTCCCTGGAAAGACACCACCTTCACTAACAACTTTTCTGGGGGAAACCCTGAATGCATACTATGAATATGAATGTATAATATGAATGATAACACAAAAGCCTTTATTTCACTCATGGTTAGTGGTTGCGTGAAGCCATTTATTATCAAAAAAACAAGTTTGTTTACATTTTCAACTAGATACTAGCCAAATGTCTCAATGATCAAAAGTTTAAAAGCATATTGTGCATCTTGAAACAATATACATATTTTTTTTTGTCAGAGAGTCCTATATTTCAGCTGAAGTGAGTCTTTGCTCCTGAACAATTTTCCTGGCAGTTGTTTGAAGGTCATGTAAAGGTTAGATCAGGGACATTTGAGTAGTTTCTGTTTCATTATGATTTCAAAAGAGAAACTCAGTTCTTTGACAACCACTAAAGATGAGTGGGGAAAAAGATTTTGGCCAAAAGATTAAAAGGGTATACTTAAAAACTGTACATTTGCTGTGAAAGACAAACTCACAAAGATTGTACTGCGCTGAATTTTATTCTCCACTCTCCGTACTTCACATAAGGACCATGTCATCACACATCTCGGTCACATTGTTTACTTTGTGCATTGTTATAATTTTTTAAAGCCATTGTTATACACATAGCACATCAGAAAACGTCACGGCTGACCAACACTCTCCTCGCTGTCCGTACAAGTGTTTCATATAAACCTATAGAAATTCACCCCAAATATTCCAAATCATATTAAACTTACTTGTGAAGCCCTTTTAAAACCGCGGCAGATGATCATATTTACACTGTATAACACAATTTGCACAATAATCAAATATACAAGAACAATTAATGACATTGGAAACGGATATAAAAAAACAAAAACAAAGTGAAAGTTAATGCCTTTTGCTTGAAAAAGAAAAAAAGAAACCATGTCTAAATGGTCTCAAATAACCCCGTAAAGTTTGCAACAAGAAGAAGACGGTTTTACAAACAGGCAGTATAAAAATTGAAATAAAGTCAAATTATGTGGAAAATGTCCTCTGTGGATATTAAATTCATGTCTGATTGTCACAAAAATGTAATTTTAATCTGCGTTACCATCTTAAGTTACAGTTTTGGGTGTCTATACAAATGTGAGATATACAGTTGTACTCAAAAGTTTACATACCCTTTTAATCTTTTGGTCATTTTTCATGGAATATGATATATGATAACACAAAAGTCTTTTTCCACTCGTGGTTAGTGGTTGTGCGAAGCCATTTATTGTCAAAGAACTGAGTTTACTCTTTTGAAATCATAATGAAACAGAAACTACTCAAATGTCCCTGATCTAACGTTTACATGACCTTCAAAAACTGCCCGGAAAACTGTCCAGGAGCAAAGGAAAACTCACTTCAGCTGAAATACAGGACTCTCTGACAAAATTGGACTCAAGATGCACAATCTGCAAGTTTACATAACTTTTGATCGGGACATTTGGCTAGTTTCTTCAGTTGCAAAGCGTAAACAAACAGATTTTTTTGACAATGAATGGCTTCACACAACCACTAACCATGAGTGAAATAAAGGTTTTTGTCTTATTCATATTCTGTGAAATGCATAACCTGCATAACCTATGTAAACCTATGAGCACAACTGTAAGGTAAGTAATGTGAAAGGCGCTGTATGAGCTCTTCTCTTAATGTTCAAACATAGCCAAACATACTGTATTTATTGGTCTAAATTTGAAACCTCTGGGATCAAAGAGGGGTTATTAAAAACAAAACAACACAACAATTGATCAATTAGTCATCCGAGGCATTATCACCTAAAATCAAATGTCTAGCCAATTTAACAAGAGTTTTCCTTGTTTTCTTGCTGTGTTCTCTCAATGAGCCTTCACTGAATTCTTACAGCCTCAATAATCTTTGTATTTAAAACCGTTCGAGGCCGTAAAGAGGCTTCATAAATAGCTGTGAGTTAAAATTCCACGTGCATTCTGGTCTAGTGTCTTGTGCATGTCTTCGGGACATGTTTTTGCCAACCTTCATGTTGGAAGGTCTGTCGCACATTAGCATTAGCTGCAGTGCGACAGTACTGTATGTCCTTTGCTGTCCAGGCTCCAGGCCTTCAAATGCCTGGGCCAATCCCCCTACAATAAAACCAGGAGGGCTATACATTGGCATGACAGTTATGACCTAGACAGTTTCCCTTTCCCTCCTATAGTGTTCATAACAGTTCTATATCCAAACATATTTATTTACATGAAGTTTAAATCATTCTTAAATTATTGTCATTCTTTAATCATTCTTAGGTTATTGTAGAACCTTAACAGCCTTAATGCCTTAACAGTGTCTGCTCTGTGTTGTTTATAAAGCCACATATTATATCTTCATATTAGCTGTGACTTATCATTTCAAGTACACAAGTGTCTCTGGTCATGTGCTTCCCTTGTTTATTGTTTATGTGTGTGCTTGTCCTCAGGGCGTTTATGCCACCAAACTTCACTCTCCACCAGCCCGTTGGAAGGAATGTGGCACATTAGTATTAACCGCCTCAACACCACACTGTCCTTTGCCCCAGGCCGTGCAGGCCCTATAGGAGTGGGGTAGTGCTCTGAGTCTTCAAATGCCCGGGCGAATTCCCCCACAATGATGCCAGGAGGGCTTTGGGCGACACATTGGCACAGCAGTCATGACCTCGTACAATTCCCCACCCAGTGTATTTTTATTTTTTTCATCACCAGAATACTAGCCTTAGTGGGGGTCTGCACTCTATTGTTTGTAAACAACATACATTCTTGTTTATGTGTGCACATGTCTTTGGGATTTTGCCACCAGCGTGTTGTCACATTAGCATTAGCCGCATGTGCTATAGTATAGCCTTTGCTGCAGGTCCTATATAGAGGACTTAGGAAATGGCTGATGAATTCACCTACAGTGATGTCCAGAGGGCAATTAGGCTACACAATGGTTACACCCCTCATAGTGTTATCAAATGTTACAGCCAAACGACTACTAAAGTTAAGCCGTCGGGCACCTGGAGGAAACATGGGGAGAATATGCAAAGTCCACACACAAAGGCCCAGCCTGGAAATTGAACCCGGGGCCTTCTTGCTGTCAGTGCAAACTGCTGCGACACCGTTGCATTCACACTTTACTGTTCTACCTTTTAATAGCTTGGCAGGTAATTGCAATAACAAATCTAATATAGATTAATTTTTATTAGATAATTATCACTAAAATATTATGTGCACCTTAAGCTGGACACACACTAAAGGATTTTTAGCCAGATTTTTAGTCTGAGGAGGCGTGGCTCAATAAAAACTTTCTCTCATGGTATGATCTGTGGTGGGACTCCTCATGTGTGTGTATGTGTGTCCTCATGTCTGACCTTATGTGTGTGTGGTCTGTGCACAGATCGTTAGTCTCAAAAGATTTAAAATCCTCTAGTGTGTGTCCACCTTTAGAAGACCAGGGCAATGCCTTAGCAGGGGTCTGCACTCGTTTATGTGTAAATCATCATATCTTTAAAATAGTTATGTTATAGTTTTGTAGTTTGCTGTTATTGGGCCTCATTCATGAATATTTTCTTGCGTAAAACTCTTCTTAAAGAGACATGGCCCAAACTCATGAACGTGACACTAAGAACACCACTCCACTCATTATCAGGACATTTACATTATATTGATATTGTAAATACAAAGACACAGTCTCTAAACTTCCATATATGGACATGACAAGAGCATGAGGCAGTACTCATTGACATATACTCAAGTACATGTGAGTAACTTTTTGAAGTATTTAATATTTGTATGCTACTATATTTTTTTTTAATTACTCTTATTGTAAATAGCCTCCTGTTTGTCTAAAGTCTGCTCCTCTGATTACGACAGGTGTGACTCAGAGCAGCAGCTAACGAGCTGCAGCCCTCAGCCTTGAAAGTCTCTGCTCTATACCACCTCTCATCACTTTCATTCTCTCAAAAAATATATTTTTTAATGAAATAATTTTTAGAAAAATGTTCCTCATGCTGTGAAAGATTTAGAATTTTTGGATCCATTTTGACTGTGATAATATTCAAAAACTGCAGATTGTCTGTGCGTAAGATGCTGCGTTCCATTTACCTCGGAAGTTGGAAATCGTAGCTCGGAATGACGTCACTTCCCAGTTGAGGACGTTCCAGTTACAAAGTGTTGTTTGTCGCCAATGAATGAGGGCTATTGTTTTTAGCATTTGTTAGCACAGCGTCTGTTGTAGTTTGCACATAACACATGTACAATACAAATTTCACTACAACAGGATTTTCACATATATTTGAGTCATCGTACAATGTTGTGGCTCATGTAGTGCCGCAAAAATAGTCTGTAGTGCTAGTAAATTGACATTTCAAGAGCTTCTCCTGACGGTTCACGCTGGCAGCGGCCATGTTGGAAATTCAACTCGGGGCTTGAGA
>OMNZ01092102.1:0-11872 GCA_900303255.1 Lesueurigobius sanzi
CCTTTCCCCCACTGTATCAGGAAACAGTCACATGAATAAAACAAATACAGCCCTAGCAATTATCATATTTATCTACATCCAGCCACGTATTTTGTGGCATCTCAAATGATCTAAAAACAGATGGCTTAACCAGAAGAAAGCCTTTGCTCCGATGTGGATTTCCTCTTTCATCTGTCAAAAACAAATATAGGAAAAAAAAACCTAAGCTTTTCATGTAACAGGGATCAAGTGGGGATAAAGACACAATCACACATTTGAAACGTTTCTCATTACCAGCTATTTATTTGATGATGAAATGTATTCAAACTGTCATTATTCTGTGCACCAAGATATACAGTATGACATGAATGTTAATACAGAGCAGCTTTGGCTTGAAACCGCACAAGACATGGTTCCTATTAGACATTATGATACATTGAGGGGAGACACTGGAAACAAATAAGTTGCCAAATCCTCACAATGAGGTTTAATTATTGCAGTGATTCAATGTTTCTCCATAGATTTACTCAGAAAATTGTAACCTTTTCTCTAAATTTTCTCACACTCTTGCAACAACATCTCCACTTTAGTAGCACCTACAGTCATTAAACGTCCAAGCCTGGTTCTGAACAATATTCAGAAGGTTTGTGCAGAAGAATTTTTCAATATTTAATTCCTGTCTGATTCATTAAGTTTTGAACGCCAAGAAACAAGGTGAAATGAATAACTAATAATAACTTATTCAATAACTAAACGAGATCTCAAAAATCCCTATGAACAAATCTTACTAAGTAATAACTAGTAACTAATATATTAACAAAATAAAACCATAAATTTAAACCTGGCTCTATACATTATTTAGATCAGTGTTTCCCAACCAGGGTGCTGTGCCACAAGCCAGGGGGTGCCATGGAAATTTCTCCTGATCGCCGTGTAGTGGTCAGGTAGAGCAATTACACACGATAGGATGATATCACACAAAAAACAAAGCAGCCCATCATGCTGTGAATGAGACAACTCACGGGTTATTGATGTGTGATTATTGTGATATATGTGTTCCCACGCACCTAGAAAGGACAGGGCACCAACACTGTTGTACTGTGTGAGACAGTAGGTAAACATCTGGAAAGACTTGAGTTTTCTTTTTATTTACTTTCACTTTCCACTGATTTATTTTCCTTGACTGGATTAGGAACCGAACCGTTTTGTGACATTTTTGTTTAGAGGGGTGCCTTTGGATTTTGCTTTTGTAAAAAGGGTGCCTTGGCTCAAAAAGGCCATATAAAAATGAGCCATTTTTACACCTAAAATGGCTCATTTTTATATAAAACCATAACATTACGGGAAACTTGCAATACATTTTCTTTTCATATTTATGTCAGTAATATACAGCAAAAGTCTCCAAATGATATCACTCAATTTAAATTTTTCCTTTATTCACCTACAGTGTCTGGCCACACAGGCTTGACTCCTAATACCATTTGTGTGCAAGGACAGAGCAGAGTGAAAACGCAAAAATTACACCATTTCGGCCTTGGTTTTATGAGAAGGACTTCGAGGATCCAGTTCAGAAGTGCTTTTCCTGACAGCCGTGTTTAATCCATCCGATTATAAAGCCCAAAGCTTATCTCTCCCAAACAGACGACCAAATCAATCACTCGATCAGCCGCGAGCTCCGAGTCAAATATAATAAGACACGCTGTAGTTCTGCTGGTTAAATTGGTTTGGGGAATCTCGGCTCTTCTAAAGGGTTTTGAAGAAATTATTGCCTTTTGAAGACACTGGCAGAGAAAGAGAGAGGCGACTGAGAACTGCTGTGGCTACAGTATAACTAGGAAACTTTCAAACGGATTCTTGTTTCAGTTTAACACTTTGGGCCTACACGAGCAACTATGGACAATGATGGTGTTCCAGTCTGATACACTGCAAAAAATAAATATCTTGATGAGTTAACATTATGAGAATTAAGTATATTTTACTCTATTTTGAGTCATTACAGTTGTGCTCATAAGTTTACATAACCTTGTAGTCTTTTGGCCATTTTTCATTGTTTGTCCACTCATGGTTAGTGATTGTGCAAAGCCACTTATTGTCGGAAAACTGGGTTTACTCTTTTGAAATCACAATGAAACAAACTACTCAAATGACCTTCCATGACCTTCAACAACTACCAGGAAAATTGTTCAGGAGCAAAGAAAAACTCACTTCAGCTGAAATACAGGACTCTCTGACAAAATTGGACTCTCTGAAAAAAATGCATGTTTGTTTCAAGATGCACAATATGTAAACTTTTGATCAGGGACATTTAGTTGCTTCTTGTTGAAAAGTGAAAACAAAAGGTTTTTTGCCAATAAATGCCTTCATGCAACCACTACCCATGAGTGAAGGTTTTCGCGTTATCATTCATATTCTATGAAATGCATATGTGTTTACATCCCCAGACATTCAGCCAGTGCATGTAAACTTTTGAGCACATTGTATGTCTTGCCAAGTAAAATGATCTGCCAATGGCACGAGTATTTTTGCACTTCATTTAAGATAAAGCATATCATTTCTAATCAATTTTGATTTATTATCTAATTTTTAGTGTAAGGAGTTGTTTTTCTTAAATTAAGTGCAAAAATATTCCATTGGCAGATCATTTTACTTTACAAGTCAAAATTACTAATTAATTACTTACTCGCGCTCAAATCATTTCGAACTGCTCAACAGCCTGGAGACCAAGGCCGAAATCTTCGCAGGGATTTGGGGACCAATCACAGAACGGGGAGGGACGGCAAGACGATGACGCAACACTATTGGACAGACTGGATTAGCTGAGGCTCATGCGTCATTGGGTACAATTGATACGATTGGCTATTGGCTACGTGCAGACGGCTATGGACAATCATAAACCACACCTCTCCTACGAGAAAATGAATGGGTGGTTCCCAGACTAAATATTCACTTGTGATATTTAGTCTGGTGCTAGCCAGGCTAAAAAATACTCACAATAAGGTGAAATATGCTGAATTCAAGCACACTTTTTGCAGTGAAGACATTCCAAACCCACACAAAATCAACATAACATTCAATTCTATTCAATCATCTTTATTGTCCATTCTACAACACGTAAAGCATGTGCAGAGAATTATAATTTTGTGTCTCTCACACAACAGTGATAAATAAAGAGATGATAAGATAAGACTATATTGATCTCACAATGGAGAAATGTTTTAGAATGGTAACACATATGAGCACAATAGGGGGCAGCTGAGAGAGGGAGAGTTCAGCTTCCTGAGGGTTGATGAGCCTGGGGGATGACGCTGTCCTTCAGTCAGTTGGACCTGTCACTGATGGAGTCTCCTCCCTGAGGCATGCCCTGAAGATGCTGTGAGCCAGTGTGGTATCTCTGAAATCACCTGCTCTGCTCCAATGGGCCCTGTCCCGATCATTGTTAGTCCACAGAGACAGGGCCTTTTGTCTCTGATATCTCCTCTGTTCACTCTCCTCCACTTTCTGTCACACGCTTGTGGTTGTTTAGATTTGGAGAGGATGAAATCTTCATTAGTTTTCATGGAGCACTTTGTTTAGGTTTAAAAAAAAAAGTTTGCTACCTAAGGACAAGCAAAACTGTGCTCTCCAGTCGACAGAGATGTAACGAAGCATCCCAAAAACTCAAACGCACAAAAACACTTACACGCCGAAAATACTGAAAATGTTCAGTTCCTGTAGAAAAATGTCCACAATACTGACATTTGTAGAAAGCAGTGCTTTACTTTGGGCCACGATTGGGAGGTTTGGCCTATGGCTGGGAGATATGGCTGAAAAATCTTATCACGATTTTCTTAGTTTAAATCACAATTTCGATTTTCTCACGATTCATGTGTATATTGTCTTTTAAAGGCGACTAAAACCATCTGCTTCTTCTTGGATTTAGACAGTGTTGTAGTTTAGTCCTATTTTGACATGCTTCCCCCATGGTTCAGTCCTGGTTTAACCCTGGTTCAGTCTGTGATATTGTCCAGGTTTAGACCTGGACACCTGGACCTGTTTATTTCTGATTGAGTCCTTGGGTTTAGACCTGGTTTAGTCCTGGTTTAATCTAGCCTGGCAGATCATCCTGCTTTCTTTCAAACACGTCTTTGTAAAGAATAGGCTGGGTTTAATCCAGGGTAATCATCGTTTCATTCTGTCCCTGGTTTAGTCCTTTTTAGTCTGATCCTGGTCTCTGCTCTGCTAAACTCTGACCGGTTTACTTCTTGGTTTAGTCCCAGTTTAACCCAGATTCAATCTGTGATATTGTCTGATTTTAGATTTGGTTTAGACCTACTTTTTAGTTCTGGTTTCGTTCTAGACAGTAGAAGCAGTGACTGGAGAAAAGTGTCCGAGCTGCGACAAACATAAAAACCACAGAATCATGATACAACAACGTTCCCAAAAAAGCAGATTGTCATGGACATCAGATCACGATTTGATTTTCATCATCATATAGCACAGCCCTAGTTTGGTCCATTGACGTGGGAGAAAATCGGCCCCCCATCAGGCCAACTCTGACCCCTGCCCCGCATGTGTGCAACGTTGTCAATAGTTACAAACTAAACACTCATTTAATTTGCCTTTGGTTTGGCCTGAGTCTGATGGTTTAAATATGAAGTAAGCATATGTTCGCTCTGGTCTGATCCGGCTCTGAGCAGCACAGGCCCTGAGCTCTTTAACAGCCTGGCAAAGCACCATCAGGGTTATAGCCATGAATATTTTTCCACATTATCGGGTACACACTGCTCCAAGCTCCAACCCAAGAAAATCTGCTCCAGTTTGATAAATAATATGTTTGTAAAAGAAGATACTTGCAACTGTTAATCAAGGACATACTTCTGCAAAAATTATATAGTGAAAATATTACAATAATTAAGCATTGGGAGATTGGACACTGCTTCAATGTGAATTACAAATGTTAGTTTATGTGCATAGACTGTGACTATCTTGGCAAAAGCAGAGTTGAGTGTGTAAGTGGAAAGAATTTGATCATGTGGCGACAAATAGTTTGAATAGGAGCGATCGCTGTTATTGTTTTCTTGAGCAATTTTCGGCGGATGCTTTGGTGAATGGGAGGCAACCGCTGATGCATTTGTGTGGCGCTGTTTATGTAATTCACAGATCTGATACAACGCCAGAGAAGCACTGCTCTGTTTGTGATCAATGTTTCTAGCTATCATAGAACTATTACCTACTATTATTATGTTTTTAAAATATTGATGTTGCCTACTGAAGCCCCGGACATGACGACATCGCGATCGCTCGTATTGATTTATTGTTCATATGAATTAGTTAGCTACATAAAGTTTGCTGGAAATGTTTGTAGACATTTTGAAGGAGTAACAGATCAGCTGCACAGGGTCTGTGAAAGCACAAAGGTAATACTTTTGTGGTTTTGGCTGTTGTGGCCAAACCTGTACCTGTACTTATTTGAGTAAATTTATCACAAAGAATTTTGACTTCTAGTTCAATAAAATTATTTTCAAGCACTCTAAAACAGAAATATTCCTGTGTCCGAATGAGCTATTTTGCTCATATTTTTAAACAGGGCATTGGTTTGCATACTACACAGCAAGCTAGTCCTCTTTGTCCCCATTTGGACATGGGACCCAGTGGCCTCTGGTCAGCCTAGAGCCTGAATGAACGGAGCCTAGGTCTACTCTGGAGCTACATATTATGTTTAGGTCTGTTCCTTTTCGTTCGCACAGGGATATGGCCTGGTGGGTCACTGGTTGCCCGGGGGCCTGCTTGGTGGGCAGGTGAGGGGGAATGCTTCTTGGTGTGCGTGGGCACACGTGGTAGTTGGGTGCGTGGGGGCATCATTGTGTGCCTTTTGGCTTTGTGTGGCTGAGTGTCTGTGGGAATCGGGGGGGTTGAATGGGGAAGGGGGATTGGTGCCGTGTTGTGAAGCGCTTTGTGTTACATTCTTGTATGAAAGACGCTCTATAAGCAAAGATTGATTGATTTTTAACTTTATTTAATACTTATTCAACTATATATTTTTAGGAAAATACTGTATTTTACATTATTTAAATACAAAATTGATCTTGATTCTCATTGGCTTGGCTTAATAGATTAATGGTGTGACACCAAAACAGTTGAGAACCACTGCTTTGAATTCTCACTGTAAGTATGAAGGAAAAAACTAATTTAATTTTGTCTGTGTAGGTTCTCAGTCATACAAGAGTTGTCCATCGTAGGCAAAGATTCTTCAGTCTTCATCTCTACACTACGAGTACAGATGAACACTGAAGAATCTTTGCCTATAATTTCATTTTGAAAACATCTTCGTATATATTACCTTGAAGGTGCATTTTGGAACTTTTTTATGTGAAAAAAAAAAAAACACAAACACACAAAACAACAACCTTGATCGGTTGATTGGTCAAATTATTTCAAAGTAACATTAAACTTACTTGAGTAAATACATTGGAAACACATCCGACTTCTTTTAACATATCACAATAAAATGACTTGTTACTTGCCAGATGTTCATCAGAAGGTTGACAGCTGTATCCGAATGTCCACTCTATTCCCTATATAGTGTGCTATGTGTGGCTGCATGAACATCCAGAGAGAGAAAAGTAGTGAACAGCGATGGTGACTAAATGGATCGATGTAGACCACAATGCACTGCAGGCATCGGATGTAAACAGCGGACAGCGACAGGTCTTTAACTGGGCTCACCACAAATTAATGAAACTGTCCAAAACACTGTTAACCCTCTGGCCGTGACCAGGCCGACATGGTGGGCGAAATATCTCCGTGAGTAAATGTTGTAGAGACTTAGGGTTTTGTGCATTGGGAAGAGGAGGGTTGGCTTTAAAATGAACCCAGCTATGTCTTTCCCCGGGAAGCGATGTAAAGACGCGTTAGCATTTTCCAAAACTGCTGACTCTGCACTTTACGCAATCGCCCAGGGATTCAAAACAGAACCAGATCAAAACTTGTTTGTCTTTTTTTGCCTGAAACTTGACTTTATCATCCTGAAAATGTGTTGTTTTCTGTTTAGATAGAACATGGAGGGCAAAAGTATGGAGTATGAACATTTGTGCCCAAAAACAAGCAAATCTATGGGGTAACATCTGGCACAAATTTTGTTGTTGTTTGTTCTATCAAAAATGCAAATATATGGGTAATAAACACATATTGCACATAGAAGGTCAGGTTTATATCTTTTTATGTTCATAGATGCATATTTTAGTGGAATAATAATCAAAAAAGTGCAATGAGCGCCTGCATGTTTTAATGATTTTTGTCAAAAATAAACATTTCTACAGTAACTACAGCCTTTATTTGACATCTTCTGGGCCAGGTCTAACCACAAAACATTTTGTAATGTCCACAACCATATTCATTGATGTTTTACATATAGGGAAAGAGTGAGGTGAGAAATACAATTTTTGCCTAATTTTGTTGTTGTTTTTCTTCTTCTATCATGAGGATTTCATTGATATGACTCGACTGCAGCATTCAGATGATACTACTTCAATTTGTTATGAAAATAAAGAGTCCAAGCACTTGATAGTGCACCATGAGGAGGTGTTTCAGAAGCAATAATACAAATGTCAGGCAAAAATAATACAGAAAAATGCCCTTAGACCTTCAAGTTAACATATACTGTATCATTCTTCTGGATTCATCCACAACATTATCCATGTATAAAAACAAACTTAAACATGAGTTATTGGCTGAGTATTACTACAATGTATTGTAAATTATAGCATGAATATTGTATTTTTAATGCTTCATAATAGTTTTTGACTTGGTTTTGCGTACAATAATCTTATTAATTGACTTTTCTTGGGAGAGGTACTGTTATAAGCACTTGGCTTCAACCGCTCCAATGCACATGCTATTTTTGCTGTATACAGTGAACTGGCTGTTTATGTTTTTTCCTACTCTTATTGCAATCGTTACTGTAATAAGTACTAAATAAAAATAATAAATGAGTAGAGGGGTTAGGGTGGACATTCGGGCACAGCCTTTGAGTCGTGTGTAAAAATCTCAAAGGGTGCCCTCCAGTCGAGTGTTTCCTCGTTGAAGCTCTTTCCGTTTGTTATCTGCACTTGTCCGTACATTGATTTGTCCCGAGTTCACAGGTCTGTGTACAAGGAGAGCTGCTTGTCCCTGATGTGCCGCAGTAGTATCTCTCCTCTCTGCTGCACGGTTCGGATCAGTGCCCTCAGACCTCCGGCTCCTCCGCGGTCTTCCCAGAATTCCCTATCGACGTAAAGCGAGCGCAGAAGAAGAGACTCCAGACAGCCCGACTGCAGCACGGATATGGCCCTCTCTGGAAATCTGAGAAAAGGAACATGAAAGGATTGAGTTCCACTTTGGGTGACGTAGATTTTAAATAATAATCTTCTGTCTTATCCACTTTACCATGTCAGACACTACACTAAAGTCAATATTTTGGGCCAGTTTAATCTCTTAATATATAGACTTTCACCTGGAAATAAATAAATGACCAACTCTTCACAATAAGGTGTTTAATTATTGGTACACTCATTGATTGTTTTTACATAGATTTACACTTAATTGTAACTTAAATGCCACTTTCTCAAAACATTGTTTCACCTTAAATAACAATATTCTGTCCTATCCACTTTTCCATGTTAGACCATCAATTAAAAATACATTGAATGAAGGAAAACTAATACCAATATTTTGCTTTAGAGCCAGTTTTGATGCCTGGCCCTGAGACAGAACTAAAGAAAGTTACTTGGGTGTTTCAGCTCAAATGAATGTAAAAAAAGGAACAAAATCGTCTTTTATGGAATAAATTACCCTATTCTTCTGTTTTATGGTTCTAGATCATTGGTTCTCAAGCAGTGGGTCGGGACCCAAAGGTGGGTCACGTGGAATTGCATATTAAAAGCAGCGTCTGGACACAGCTCATCTCATTAATGACAAGGGAAACTGCTGCGGTGTTATCCACACACAGCCAGGGACTCTCTTTATACCATGTCCAGGTACTATTGCACATATTTAATCTACAAACTTTTCACACATTTATTTGTAATGAGAAATGCATCTACACAGTGTAACCGCGACCCATGTGCGCTCTCTCCCTTGCTCGCTCACTTTGCGTCCTCGGTGGAGTCTTCGCGTTCGTGATGATTAAAGGTGTGTGGTGTTTATGAACACTTCTGCCGTTGTGTCCCATTGGTCAGTGACTGTATAAAACCTTTCTGTGGCCTGTTGTTTTTGTTCAACAGATCAAATGCTAACTTTAGCTTGACTTTTAGCGCTGATGCTCCTGTCAGAACGAGTGCAGTTGCTTTTCTCTTTGCATATTGGAGATAATTCCCCCAAACTCGGCTCGGCTGCGTCAGAGAGCTGCTTCTGTCTGAAGAGCAGAACTCTCCACAATGTAATAGGCTAAAGCTTTTGATATCTATGTCTAATGATCCAAAAACACTGAGACTGAATACAAATAGGGCCTATTTAATCATATTACATTATAATTATTTGTAGTAGGCCTTGCTCAAAAGGGAGGTGGGTCGCGAGAGATAACCAATAAAATAAAGTGGATCGCCTGAAATGAGAACCACTGTTCTAGATGACCAATAAATCTGTCAGGGTTGCCACTCGCTATATGTCTGCGTTTTTTCTGCAGAATTGGGTGAAATAAACTGTTTTCTTGGCAGGGCTATTTGTAGTCCACGCAAGATTTGAGGCAAATTGTAAAAATACAAGGTTAATGGCAGCGTTATTCTCACCTTCAAGCATGATATCACCGCTCACATGGACTGAAAACAAATCGCTTGAAAACAGGCAGTTCTACCAATGTGTGAGAGTCAACATGTCGTGTGCTCCTGGGCCCTGCCATATGAAACCGACCGACCCACTGACTCTGTGCATCAGGGATGCTTTGTTCAGACCAAATGCTTTTTGGACGGCAAAAACAGTTGAAATGCAAAGTAATGAAATGAAAGAACACATGCAAGCTGGCACTCCGATACCAGCGCCCAGAACCACATGTGCGAGACAATATTTCCCTCATCTCAGGGCAGTTTTCAATCCACAGTGGGCTAAAATGGCAGTATGGTTCATGTGAGAGCATAGACTGGATGTAAATGCTGTAAATGTGATGTTATGACAAGGGAACTGCCACATCAGCTGCTCCTCCATTGTTTTTGTTGGTTTCCTGCTTCTTCCTGGATTCATCCCGGTACGTGAAATGCGTCATTGCGTCACTAGAGTGAGCCTCTCTGATTGTTTTTTCCCTAGAAGTTCAGAACTTGGGACGTCTACCATATTTTGAATGTATACTCGACGCCTTTGCCTTCCAAGCAGCCTTTGGTGTGAACGAACCATAAGGCCTATGTCTGGGGCAAAAATGAGAACCAGATACCCATACTATATTTTTAATATATTTTTTTATTCTCTTTGGCTGCTGAGACCTGACAACCCTGGTATCGAAAAAGTATTGTTCAGGTACCGGTATCGTAAACCAAGTACCGGTATCGAGAAAAAAAGCCCTACTTGCAAGTTGATACTGAAAACACCATTTCTAAATCATAAAAGCTCCTCCTGGAAGTCTTTTTTCTCTCTTTGCGGTGATTGCCTCTCTCTCCACCACTCCACTTCACTCAATATTATCCAAATAACACCAGCACTATTCACTGCGGGCTTCACACATTTAAGAGCATGTTAGAGAGTCGCTCGCTAATGCTAAGTGACAGACAAAAAGGGATTTCTTTCAGCCCTGATATATGCCAAATACTCAATACGGCCTAATTGAATGAGCACTAATCTAATCGGAAAGATGCCGCATCAAGCTCGCAGTGGACGTCTGTTAGTTTTCCGAGTTTTACACCAGGGAAATTATAACTAGTGAGAAACATTTCCTCTTCAATGAGGTTCTGATATTGGAGCGTATTGGTGTGTCACATGAGTTAAAATGATGAGATATGGATGTACAATATTGCAATAACAACATTGTCGCGGAAATAACATATGCTCCATTCAATTTAAATACAAAAAAAAGGTTTTTCCAGCAAATTGTGCCAAAACAAAACAAACAAACACTAAATAAGGATCTGCAGAATCTTAGAAGTTCTTAGTCAGATGGAAGACTTTTGTGACACGATATGGATACTGCCTCTTCGTCCTTTTTACACTCACTGGTCAATGCCCTGGAGGAGCCTGAAGTTGAGGTTGTCCAAAGGCTGCAGAGGTCGACCAGCGTTGTCTATGAACACCAGTCTGGAGGGGTCTGCCTTCCTCACCTGCACAGAACACAAGAGGAAATTAATGATGACATGTTTTAACAAGCTTAATGCAGTGCGTACACCTACAGGATCTACAGTGAAGAAAGTAAGTATTTGAACACCCTGCTATTTTGCAAGTTCTCCCACTTAGAAATCATGGAGGGGTCTGAAATGTTCATGGTAGGTGCATGTCCACTGTGTGAGAGATAATCTAAAAAGAAAAATCCAGAAATCACAATCTATGATTTTTTAACAATTTATTTGTGTGATACAGCTGAAAATAAGTATTTGAACACCTGTCTATCAGCTAGAATTCTGACCCTCAAAGACCTGTTATTCTGCTTTAAAATAGTCCAACTACACTCTGCTCATGATTCTAATTTAGGAGCACCTGTTTGAGGTTCTTAGCTTTCATAAAGTTACCTGTGAACCCCACAATCAGTCAAAATTCTAACTACCAACATGGGCAAGACCAAAGAGGTGTCAAAAGACACCAGAGACAAAATTGTAGACCTTCACAAAGCTGTAAAGGGCTACGGGGCAATTGCCAAGCAGCCTGGTGTAAAAAGGACAACTGTTGGAGCAATTGTCAGAAAATAGAAGAGGCTAATGGTGACTGTCAATGTCCCTTGGACTGGGGCTCCACTGAGGGAAGG
>OMNZ01092103.1:0-17665 GCA_900303255.1 Lesueurigobius sanzi
CAAATTGAAAAGGGCATTCACTGATTTATTGGTGTGGTTAATATGATAGTTTATTTTAGACCTTATTTGGTGAATTCTGGTGTGTTTTAACTGGACCAGTTTGCAGCAATAGTCCTGCCAGTATTATAATGCAGCCATTTAACAGAAAAATAAACTTAATCTACTTAAGTTTAATGCAAATGTCATTTTGGATCAAGTGATTTTCATTTTTATTATATATCAGATTTTTTTGGGGCCCCCTGTATCCAAGGGGCACCAACCTGAGCCCCAGTCTGAAAAATCGTAACACCGCCCCTGCTGCTCACAGCGCAGCGCAAACCAAACACATCGTCTCTCACTGACACAGAGCGTGCGGCTGTAAAACTTATAAGAGCGTCAGAACTTTGCTCTTGTGTTGTTTTCAAGCCTAAACAACAGAGGGATGATGTGACAATCAAAGCTCTGAGCCTTTTTCTGTCGTGTGTTTATCGATCTGCGAGTCACTGTTTTACCTGAGGGACGTCGCTTCGCTGTTACCGTGTGTCTACATTCATTGGGCTTTGGTGCAGCAGCACAGATCTCCGCGAAAATAATGATTACAACGAGGTAATGCACACGTTTAAATCAGAAATGCCCTGAATCTGAAGTTGGAGACAGTGCCAGACTCACCATTACTTTGCAGCAAACTTTTCGTAATATAGTCTCTTGCTCCACGTGAGCTTTTTAGAAGCTCACATATTACAGAGGTACCTCCGCGTTTTGGCATGATTTCTTCCTATAATTTCTACGTCTTCTCCACCTCTGTTTTGTTGTTTCTCCGGTCCCTATGCTCTCTATGCATGTGAGGCGCCGGGGGCCGATACGTCATCACAGTGCGCCGCACAGTCGTACGCACACTCGCTGTTTTCAGTTTTAAATTAATATCATTTACACCGGTATAAGGCATTTTCTTATCATGGGACTTATTTATCCGGTATGAAAAAAATACCGCCCAACCCTAATAATTACAATGAATTATACACATTATATTAATCCAAGCCATTTTGCCAGACAAATTTACACGTCTTATTACTTTTCAATATGGTTCGTTTCACTGGTGTTACTTCAAGACCCAAATCCTTTTACATGGTACTCTAGGAGGGTTGAGAACCACTGATCTAGAGCAGTGGTTCCCAAAGTGGGGGTCGCGAGGCCCTCACCTGGGGGTCCCCAGATGAATTCAAGATGAAATAGAAAGACAAAATAACAGTGTTTGTTAATGTAATGTTGAGTTTAGGACAACATATTTGTGAATTGGGGTCAAATAACAATAAAAATGCTATAATAACTTTAAATGTTTTCCCGCTTGAAATAGTTACAAGAGGAAGTTACTTTTTACAGTGGGGGTCCCCGAGTCTTTCACATGTTCATTTTAGGGGTTGCGGGCAAAAAAGTTTGGGAACCACTGATCTAGAAGGCCATAAAATAATTTTCTATATGAAGACAGGAATATTATTTTACTGCCACAAAACACATCCAAAACCGTGGCCCCACAGGTGAGCAGAAAGATCTCAGATGCAGATGAAACACCAAGACAGCATTAGCTACAACTAGGGCAGGGTGACATTTAGAAAAATGTACATCTCGATATCAATAATTGCCTTCAATTAACCACAAAAGCGCAGAACAACACTATTCTACTGTAGCATATTGAGATTACATATCAAGCAGGCCTTGTTTCTTGACATTGGACAAGAAACCAACAATTCCCAATTTCTGAAATAGCTTGGTTGCCATGGTTTCCTTTTTTTTTTCAGTTCGAACAGCCGATGGTGGGACGAATTCCTGTTTCAGCTGCTTAGCATTAAAGCACTGCTAATAATATGAACGGAAGAAAAAGTAAAGGAAATAAACCTCACAAAAACTTGCCTCTCCATCAAAGCTCTAATGTGAGCTTTGATGTTTTTGTCTGTACCGACCTTTGAGATGACTTCTGTTATGATATTGGGCGTTACAAAAATAAATTGATTGATTGATTGATTGATTGATTGATTGATTGAGCTCAGTTTTTGTGCTGTATATTACTTTTCTTTACAACCGTTCACATTATTAGCAACGCTTTCGTCTACTGGCCCTTTACCGTGGCGTGTTGTAAAGAAATTCCAAGTTAATGTCCTCTCAAACAGTGTGATACTCGATAAGTAGGCAAGAGAATACACGCGCCTCATGTATTTCAGAAGCAAGTCAAATATCAAGCATGTGATTCCGTCACAATCACAATTCCATTACCGCGATTTCTATATTGTGAGAGGGTCCTCACCGAAAATGACCATTCTGTCCTGTCACTGAGGGTGCCTAGAAAGAGGATTTGAAGTGAGACTAAATTTGCATCAGTAGTTATCCCCCAGAAAAACTTATTCTAAGATTTCGGTAACGGAATTACACCAAAAAGAGGGTGAAATTTGATGCCATCCATTTGGAATTATGCGTTTCATAGCAAATTGTAGCTGGTACATTCTGGAAGTAGGCCTTGTGGACTGCAATAATTGATAGAAAAACATTGGGTTCATGCTTTACCATAGGGCACATACAACTATTGCTTTGTTGAACAGATTTATCAGCCAGAATGCCTTCAATGACTTACGACCCTCTTTTTTCGGAAACGGGGTCACTTGGATTCAAAATTCCAAAAGTATTAGCAATCTACACGTCTTGATGATTCTGCAGAGTTTAATTTTAGGTATCTGAGCTCTCCGTTGTGGAATTGCCCTGTAGACAAAAACAGGCTGACTACATTTGTCACGATATGCCTTTTGCGTCAACAATAAGATGGATAAAAGTAACTATATTGTTATTTAGCCGAAAGAGACATTTCAGTCCACAGTTGTATTTGATGATCTTCTAATTGTCTGTGCCATCGTAGTCGCATAATCCCAGCCAAAGTCATATTGCATATTCCTTCCCACTAATGAATGTAGGAACTTTGAGTGGGTCTTGCTATCCCAAACGTTGACATTAATATTGTCAAACATCAGATATCACCATCATCATTATATTATTGCAGTCTTCTTCTTCTGAACTGTAAATATTTGACTCGGGGATATCCAGCCCCCTGCGGTTGGCTACAGCAGTCTGCGTCTGTTTCTCTCTGCTCTGGCCTTTTCCCACTGGTCTCGGGTTTTCCCAGGCCCCTAAGCACCACGTGCCGGTCCACTTTTTCACGCTTGTTTCGCATGCGGCTGGTAGTGGAGCAGTGCACACATGCTGCAAACCGCTCTCTGGGACAGTAAAAAGAACAAAAGACCGCTTTGGGATCAGTGGCAGGCGACAGCTGGGAACGAAAAGACCATAATTACAGACTATGGCAGGCATCAATTAAGTCATCTCCAAATTAGAATTAAATAAAATGGGATTTAAAAAGCATGCAGCTGACCATGAGCAACACCTGAACAAGAGCAAGTACCATCAGAGGAACAAGACAGCTGGAAAAGCAGATGCTGAAAAACCATTTAAGGTGAGTAGGGCTGTCACTAACGATTATTTAGGTAATCGATTAATCAGCCGATTATTTTTACAATTTATTGGCACAAAAAGGTGCATGGAAAGTGTAATTGTTAAAAGCTTTTTGCACATGAAGCTAAAGTGACACCGTTTGAGGACGTCTTGATGGAGTAAAGTTAAAGCTAATGTTTGTAGGATGCTCTTTGTACAAGTTCCACATGTCATTCCTCATTTGAAAGCTAAGAACCTCTAAAATTCACTCCGGGATTGTAAAAGTGAGAGCGAGAGAGTCCTCTTTCTGCTCGGATTAGATTATGATCCAAGATTTGGAACAATCAGAGCAAAAATATTTGCAAAAAAAACTTCTAGAACCAATGCCTTCAGAGTCAACATAGTTTTTTCACAAAAAATACAAAATTTTGATGTAATTCTTACTCTATCTGAGTCTGTATATCCCAGAAACGATTAATAGATTACTAAAATAGTTGACAACTATTTCAATAATCGATTAGTTGACGATTAATCGAGTTGTTTCAGCCCTAAAAGGTGAGACACGGCTGGCACGGCTTCTTTTCAATTTTCAGTCCAGTTTGCGCTTAACATACAAACTTTCACCTGGAAACAAACAAATGACCTAATCTTTAAAGAATAAACATTGAATCAGTGACTAATTCACTCCTTATTGTAATCTACACTGCCCGGCCAAGAAAAAAAGGCGCCACCTGGATTTAACTAAGCAAATAGATCTGACTTTGCTGCTGTCGGTTTTAGGTCCAGCAACAAAATGAGCCCAAAGAATGAGATCAGCTGATTACATGAACATCCTGCAGGACCAAGTTATTCCATTAACGTATTCCTTCTTCCCTGATGGTACAGGATTATCGAAGATGACAATGCCAGGATTTATTGGGCTAACATTGAGAAAGAGTGGTTCAGGAGCATCATTACTTAGCTACTACCACACACTTAGCCACCACAGTCCAGATCTCAACTCCACTGGGAATCGTTGGGATGTGCTGGACATGGCTTTGCGCAGTGGTCACACTCTCCCATCATTAATACGAGATCCTGGTGAATAATTAATCCAACACTGGATGGAAATGAATCTTTTAACACTGCAGCAGCTTATTGAAACAACGCCACAGCTAATGGTGCAGTGATGAAAGCTAAAGGCAGTCCACGGTGCGTTATGTTTGCCCGGGCAGTGTATATGGGAAATTGTAAATTCAATTACCATTTTTCTCACACTTAAGTAGCTCCTACAGATTTCAAACTTTGGACTTGAATATTGAAAAATCCCTAGCCTGATTTATTGAGCTTTGAACCCAAAAAACAAGGCGGAATGTGAATTTTTACACTTTTTCATTCACTAGTAGTTGAAGTCGTTGATCCAAAAAGATAAGATCCAAAATCCCCCCTGAACAAATCTTTGTAGCTATATCAATAAAATAAAACCATAAATTCAAACCTGGCCTCGTGATAATTGTTGCCAAAATGTGCATAAAATACCAAATTTTTAAAACATAAAATGACTGTGTTTGTGTAGGTTCTCAGTCGTACAGGAGTTGTCCATCGTAGGCAAAAATTCTTCAGTCTTCATCTGTACTCTGTAGTTGAAATGTAGGACGTTTCGATCTTACTCCAAAGATGGAGTAAGATCGAAACCTGGATCTGGATCGAAACCTAAGATCGAGGCCTGGAGCGCCTTCAGTAGCTGATGACGATCTTTGGAGTAAGATCGAAACGTCCTACATTTCAACTACAGAGTACAGATGAAGACTGAAGAATTTTTGCCTACGATAAAATGACTGTATTGCAAGTTTTCTGTAATTTTATGTATAAATGTTGCCTATACTGTATATTGAGCAACAAAATCTAAATATTGGATAAAGCCAGAATACATGTAATAGTATATTTGTTCAGAACAGATTTTGGAGATCTGGTTTAGTTTTTTAATAAGCTAGTCATTAGTGAATAAATGTGTAAAAACTCTAATTTTACCTTGTTATTAGCCTGAACAAACATTCAAAATATTGTTAAGTCCAAGAAGTTTGGTGTCTGTAGGAGCGACTAAAGTGGAGATGTGGCAGCCACAATGTGAGAAAAATGCATTTTGAAACAATGGTCATTGAAGCTACAATATCACATAGTTCTATGGAGAAACTTATCAGCCATAATGACACTCCTTGTTGTAAAGATGAGGTCATTTGTTTCCAGGTGAAAGCTTCTGCGTTAAGCCCAAACTGGCCTAAAACCTGAAAATATTTCTTCAAATGTAGTTCAGGCCGGAGACAGTTCTGCTCCAGCCTAAATGGTGGTGTGGGGCCTTGATGGCGTCAGAAGCAATGTGGCAAGGCCTTTATTGCTTTTTAAAATTCCTTTCCGATTTGAAACTGGCGTTAACTACAGTGGTCTTTGAAAGTTGGCAGTGGCTGAGTCAGCAGGGACAAGCCGGAACAGCGCTGAGGTGTGGTGACGGGAAGAGCAGGTTCAACAGGCTCAGACACAGTTTCACCGACTCCTCGACGCTCCAGGCTCATCTCACACTTTCTGACACGGCATGGTTTGTCTCGAGACACTTTGTGCAGTCCAGGTTCGCTTGGTTTTTCCAAAAGGTCATTCAGTAAATAGCAGTTTTTGAAAGAAATTTCCAAAAAGAAAATGGGCAAATGTTTTCCCTGATCATTTGGTAGTGGTTGGATTCACAAACCCGCCATCATTTTCTCATGTCTCAAAGTCCTTTCTACTGACCTGTATCATGCACATGTTTGTGGATATTGTCTCCACTTTTAGACACCTTTATGAGAAAATAATTAGGCCTCAGTTCATATGTGCTGACAGAGAAGACATTGAACTTAGTAATTCCTGGGCCAATCCACATGAAACAAATACTGTTCGAGAAATTAGCGATGAATTAAGACTAGAAATCTGCATATTGGTAGTTATCATAGTTACCAGCACAGAATTTTCAGCTAGGGCCTTCCATTTATACTTCGAGTTCCACCTGCCTCGATGGTTTTGTTGATTTGTTAGAAAATTAAGGAGTAAAACTCCTATTCATCAGCTACAAGACACTAAATACTCACAAACTCTCACTCTTTACAGTTAAATGTTTCTAAAAAGCTTTTCATTGAACATAATAATCAAAAATACAGTTCAGTTATATCTCATTTTTCATCTGAAATTATCCCAAGTACCCCTGGTTGGGAAACACCGACGAAAATACACCAGACTGCACTAACTTACATGGGGAGAACCTCCAGACCCCCCACATTTTACCTACCATCTCCAAACCCCTGGCTATACAAGTTCAAGCCATTGTTATTATTTATTAGGCTACAGTCCTGTAGGGCTTTGACCAATTTTAAGATGTCAATCAATTGTGCTGAATTATTAGTGTGCATTATTATGAATGATTTATTGAAAACATCTTTTGTCACAGGTATTTTCCTGTTTACAATATAATATATGCGGCCCACGACCTGCCATTCTAGACGAATTTCGGCCCACGGCTCAAAATGAGTTTGAACCCCTGCTATAGGCTCTCCAGAGTGTTGTGATGTCACCTGAACATCTATTCCAGCTTCTCTTTTAAACAGTAATAAAGCAGCAAACCTCAGCCACACGCAACAGAACAAACTGCATCGTTATATTGCTCTGGTATTATGCAATTATATTTAGAATTACAATGAAGTAAGTTTCCAAGAGTTGTAAACCAAGTTGTGCATTTCACCCAATAAATAAAATAAAATACAAGCATTTATTTTGCTCCAGTTGGCAAAAATGAACAAACGCGTGTCCTCTCCTAAGACCTGACAGTAACTTTCCTGGGAGCAGGGACGTCTCCAGCTCATGGACAATGACTAACGCGCGTGTCCAAAGCTCTATGCGCTCATATGCTGAAGTTTTTAAAGACTCAGGGTCCAGTTCATACTCTATTGTTGCGTTCATGTGCACCTTTGGAACTGGGGAAACGTTTTCCCCAGTTCTAATCCTGTATTTGGATTTGAAGGATTTCTGAAACTGGGGAACACTCAACGCACAACCGGGAAAAACAACTGGGGAAAACTGGGGTCAAAACAAGCTTTCCGACTTCCACACCTGGCGCAGAAGTAAGCTGATTTGTTAATGTATTGTTAAGTATGAGCTTTGGGGTTAAACATTGCGATTCTCGTGGTTTTCCGTGAGCCGTTTTCATCAGAATAATATATTTGAAAAGAAATGCCTGCCATTAATGCTAGCAAAACGAAAATGTGAAATTATATAAAACAAACCAACCAATGTTTAGCTTTTGAGACGCCGACGGCGGGCTCACACCGAATCCCGACCGGGTCCGTTTACCGAGGCCATGCAGCCTTACGGAAAGAATGCGCAAGCACCTGATCAAGCTGACGGGAATATTACGAGGAAAATCGGACGTCAGTTGTTGTGAGGGAATTTCAGAATAAAATGATAAACTCACACTAACTTGGCTAATATTGAAAAAAATGGCGCCGCTAAAAACGATCACGGAGAAGCTTCTACGGGGGATATTTGTGCACAAGAATAGTTTCACCCTGGAAGAAGAAATACATCGCTGTATTTGGATATTAAGGATTTCTGAAGCAGCAGCAGAGAGAAGGAAGTGGGCTAGTTGGACTTCAGCGCTGTTTGCTAGTTGTTCTGTACTTAATGTGAGTGGCAGTTTGGGGAAACCCCGCACTGGATCTGGACTGAACCCACAGTCGGTGTGAGCCGGGGGTAACACCAAATTTAAAATGGTTTGCTCTGTTAAATGCTGATTATTAGTGATAAAAGTTTATATCTGTTGAAATCAAACTCCCCACTTTCTGACAAAGAAAGCACATGAACACAAACCAACTGGGACCAACAGCCTTCCATCTCGGGAAAACGAGTTCCCCAGTTCACATGAGCGTGGCACATGTAGCAGTGGTGACTTATTTTAAATATTACTCCAGAGCAGACCTGCCACATACAGAGAAGTCGCTCAATACCTTTGAAACATGTCAACATTTGTAATCTAGAATTAAGTAAAAGCAAGAATTGCCCTGATTTGAGTAAAATTATCAATGGAACAAGCAATTTTGAACTAAAATAAGAAAAAGTGTCTTTCAAGTAAATTTAGATCCATTTTCAAATTTTTAGTTCAATGAGATGCACAAAACTTGTTCCATTGTCAGATTTGACTGATCTGCTCAAATAAAGGGCAATTCTATATTTCAAGAAAATGCCACGTACTTCTAGATCACTTTTTGCAGTGTAGTATTTGCAAAATACTACACTGCAATTTTAATTTAACAGCACTGTACTCCTGACGTTATGCCCCAGAAAACCCAAAAAGGCTATAAAACAAAACAAAGTTTTCCATTTAACCTACAGGACTTGATTTATTTTAATGTACATAATTCATGGCATACTTTTCCATAAATGAAATGTTTAATATGAAATCTCGCTCCCAGTCCATGTTCATGGTCCTCGTCTGAATATTTGATGTGGAGGCAGCTCAAAATTCTGTGCTTTCAGTTATGGTAACTGTCAAAATGCATATTTCTAGTCGCTGTAATTCCTGGGCCAATCCACATGAAATAAAAACTGCCAATGCTACAGTCAATGTCTTCTCTGTCAGTTTAAACATGAACTAAAGTCTAATTATTTTCTCATAAAAAGGTGTCCAAAAGTGGTGACAATATTCAAAAGCATGTGCATTATGTTGGCCAGTAGAAAGCCCTTTCAGCCATAAGAAAAATCTGGCAGGTTTGTGAATCCAATCACTATCAAATGATGACCAGGGAAAACGTTTGTCAATTTTCTTTTTAAAAATATTCTTGGAAAACTGTTCCTCTCCCGTAGACTTGTATCGACACCTGCTCCAACTGAAATTGAATTATATCATTTCAAAACATGTAAGCTATAATTTAAGGTTTTGGCAGCACGCACATGAGGAGAGCCACGACAAAGATCTGTTTGTGAGGAAGTCTTCTCTGGCCACACCTCCCTGTCCTCTGGGAGAGGCCAGTCAAGCCCACAATTAGGTTAAAACCCCTGTAGTGTGTCCCCAGCTTCAGTTGACCAGGCCTTGCTGCCAAGATTTACAACAAGTCAGCAGCGCTCTGCTGTGGAGCGACTCGTTTCATTTATAAAGGCATGGAAACATGTGCAGTCGCCATATTTAACCTACTACTACGCTCTTGGTTTGCTTTGCTGGATTACAACAGCTGCCCACGGGTCAGGAGAGCCGTCACTTAATGCAGTGAGTGCTGGAGACTAAGTAGAGGAAGTACTCACTTAAATGTATTTAAGAGGAGAAACTGCAGCCAAAACTTTTTATTTTATTTTCCGGGTTCGGGCCAGTTTGTTCTCAACATAAATGACCTAATCTTTACAATAAGGAGTGTAATTATTCCAACGTTTCTACATAGAACTATGGGAAATTGCGACTTCAATGACCATGTTCTCAAAATGCACCTTTCTCACATTGTGGCGACAACAGCTCTACTTGTACTACTAGTAGCTCCTACAGACTCCAAACTTTACAGTCTTGTAATTAGCAACATTCTGAAGGTTTGTTCAGAGGGATTTTTCTATATCCATTCCTGAAATTTGAAGCTTTTTAGATGTATTCACTAATAACTAGCTTAATAAAAAAACAAAATATCCAAAATCCCCTCAACAAAACAAAGCCAGAAATTTAAAACTAGCTCTATCCATTATTTAGGTTTCGTTGCCAAAAATATAGACAATTTTGACATTCATAAAATGCCTTTTATATGAAAACATAAAATACATAAAACTTTGAATACATTTTTATCTCATATTTATGCCAGTAACTTTCAGAAAAAAATTAAAGTCCAAAAGAGCTCTCACATAAGCCGCCAAGTTGGCATTTTTTCATGTATTTTCACGTTGACGCGTTGCATTATGGGCTTACCAGGGGGGGCAAATCCTGACCCCAGGTACTGAAATCTGTATACTGACTTGTATAAGAAGTTTGAGGTATAGTTGATTCCAATATTTGATAACGATGTGTTATCAAAATACCATGTGATATTTACGTGTACTAATTATAGCGCCAGAAACAAACCGTCTACTTCAGGAAAATTTTGTCCTCAGTTTGTGTCCTTTGCAGATTTGGGAAAATATAAGTAAACATAGTTAAATTCAGAATAATGTGGTGAGAGTGAATCTATTGCATTGGCGACCAACTCTCATCTGCTCCCTGGGAGCCCCATTTTGCCCATTTCAATATGGAGGTATCCACTACACGGCTTATGGACATACTATACCAGATACAAGTATCCCGTTATTTATTCACATGTATCTTGCATTGATTGTTTAAGCTGAGCAATAGTTATCTGAATAATAGTTATGACTAATGTAAATCATGATGACTACTTCCTTTTATCCAAGAGCCATACAGCACAGTGTAATCAACAGTGGACATTTTCACTACAATTACAACTATAATAGAAATGAAAGATTTCTCCATTATGCAGTAGTTCAAGCTTTAGTTTCAAATGCTACTGTTGGACATGCCAATAATATAAACGGCACGGTAGCACAGTGGTTAGCGCTCGTGCTTCACAGCTAGAAGGTCCCGGGTTCGATCCCCGGGCCAGGACGGGGCCTTTCTGTGTGGAGTTTGCATGTTCTCCCCGTGTCTGTGTAGGTTTCCTCCGGGTGCTCCGGTTTCCCCTACCACTAAAAACATGTACAATAGATCAGGATGAATGAGAGTGTGTTTGTGTGTACGAGTGTGGGACAACGGATGCAAATTAGCCCAAGGCTACAATCCGGAGTGGTGTGTTTACATGCATGATTCTCATGTGTGTTCATTAACATGCACTGTCCCAACCAAATAAACAATAAATAAAAAATAAATAAACTAACAAAAAATACTGGCACTTGTTTTTCCAAAATCGTTCAGCATACATCAGTGACACATCTGACATTTTAGCTAAATTTGGAGAGTATTTTTTAATAAATATAGGGTGGCATTTGTGAGCAAACTCCAAGCAAATCACAAACTAATTCCTGTGACATAATCTACATCAGATAAACCAGAGACTCGCATGAACCAAGCAGCCCGCAGTTAAACAAGGGCTACTCTGTACTCTAGCGTTACTTTCCCCATAGATGGACCACAAATATGTATGTTCAATACTTGGGGTAGACGATAGGAACATTCGACAGAGAAATAGGAGCAAATGCAGTGACGAGCAGCAGCACAGTGACTGAGAGGTTGTTTTTACCTCTGCCTCGCCGCCATTTTACAACACTAGCGGAAGACATATTGGGAGCTAACACAAACAAAAGACGAACGGCCATTTCCAACCTTCTGTTGCTTTATCTTCGCCCCCCAACCCGTAATAATGCACGCACTTTACAACATAACAAATCCGTCGAAAACAATATTTGACAAGTTCAGAATCTAGTGTGCTGTGCCATTTCATGTGGAGCCGGGGGACGTCGTTTGCAAACAGGGATTGGTCGGCCCGATTAGGCCTTAGGCCAGAGGCTGCTGCCTTGGTGTAACTCTACGGTGTACTTTCCTTAGCATTGTTTTGTAACAAGATTAAACGCACGAATTGCTCAAACCTATGTTTGTTTACCTTATGTGTGGGATCCCGACACCTCCTTGTAAGATTTTGTACAGCTTGCTTTCGTATAGCAACTGTGGATGCCTGGCTTTCTGTGATTCCAACTTTACTGCTACCTCCTGCAACGACAAGTGAATAAAGTGTCGCATTAACATGAGTATTAGGCCAAATGTAGATCCATAGCCTTGTTATCTTGTATGGTCTAGTGGCCATGCTATCAATGACAAAGCCTGAGTTTACAATGATATCCTACGATTAGAAAGTTACTACATTACCTCTCCATTTGTGATGTTGATGGCCAGATATATGTCACCGAAAGATCCCGATCCAATTTTCCTCACAAGCTTGTATTTTCCACCGACAATGAACTCGGCTTTAGAGCCACTGCTACTCGCCATAATGTCCTCCGGTAATGTTAACCTCCACCAAATTCACGCTAGAAAGGCCTTCCGAGCGAGCCCAAGTGTCGGTCAGACATAGAACAGCTGCTTCCTCAAACTCCAGCCCGATGACACCCAGACACTTTCTGAGGGCCAACGTGAAACAATCAAGATTTCTATGGTAAAAACGTCTTTGTTTTCGCGTTACTTCTTGTTGCGACTGTACATATTAGACCGATTGCTCTCTTCTTGGGTTAAATACGACAAGTCCTAGGCCTGACAAAGCCCGAGGCCCTGTGAAACCACCCAACAACAGCTCAGAGAGGCAGCAGCTAATCAGAGTTAGCTGGTGTTAGCATCGAGCTAACGCTGTCGCAGGGTCCAGTGTACAAAAAATATCTCTGCGCCCTTTCTCCTTCTCTCCGATGGTGTGGCGGATTTCAGTATATTTGCCCTTTACAGCCGTTCCTAGTGAAGTAAAGGGTCGCTGCGAAAAGTACGGCGCAACCCATTCACTCCGCCATCTTGTCTTCTCTGCCTTGTGTCGCTGGTTTCCGCTGGACGCGATTACAGAGATACGTCACAGGCCCAGCCCCTTCTGTTGCTTTACGAGGATTTTCTATCGACTTTATTCTATTTTATGTTTGTTGTGAATTATCACAAATGGGTACTTGTCAAAATATCTACTCACTTAAGAAATTAAAATAATAACATAGTTTAATGCACTGTACTACTACTAAGTAGAAGTAAAAAGTAGAGCTCTATGGTTCCAACTCAAGTAAGAGACAGGCAAGTCTATTAAGTGAAAACAATGAAAGGCAATAAAATTCTTTAAAAGAATTAGTCAAATAGTACAAAGTCCAGAAGTGCTTCACCTGAAAACGATTGTGGCACATGGTTTTATACTTAATACTAATTTATAGCCTACTGATTCATCATGGCTGTGTGATTGAAACAATACAATATACAACTTATTTCATTTGTACTTATTTAATGGCCTTGTATAAGATTTTGTTTTCAGTAGTGGAATGAAATTTGTTTTGTCCCTCAGTATATTGTAAAAGCAGACCTTTGTGAAAACAGACTTGTGCTGTGCATCATATTCCTTTTTTATTGATGCTGAAATAGCAGATTAAGCTGGCAAAAGCCAGACTGACATTAAGGTGCAATTTCATTAGCACAGTTATATCAATCTGGAAAGGGTCTGGTATCATTACGGAAGAGGATGGACTTTTGGGGGATATTTGCTATCTGAGTTGATTTTAGCCAATTACAGCAAAGTCTCAAAACGTAGCACTAAAGCAATCAAATATTTTGTTTTATAAAATGTCATTCATAAGTCTATAGCAGCACCTTCTGTTTTTCCATCATCGTATTTGCTTGTTGCCAGCGATTTAAAACATCGGCCCACTCACGGCATTACTGCCACGTGATTGGTCCGAAACATGTGTGGATCTGAGCCCAAGATGGATTATACGTGAGACTGAAAATTCAGATCTCGGGATAATACGTCTTGCAGTGCAATGTTACTAGCAGCTAGTTATTGCCTGCACTACACTACCATATTTCTGCCTGAAAGTTGTGAAACACACACAACTCATGTGTTTGCAAAGCTATATGAGTTTAGACCCATTTAAAATGCACACTTCCTCTTCCCATGTTCATACACTGTAAACTGGAATAGTGTTGAATATTGAGTAAACAAATTACATACTCTGGAGTATATGGTCCAACTCAACTCAGAGTAAATTGGGGTTAATTGCTCCAGTGTTACTCTTTAGGTCAGAATGTGAAGGGGTAGAGGAGGAAGTTGATGGGCGGGACAGAAGTTTGAAAAGGCAGGGAGTGGAAAATCACTGCCTTTCCACTCCCTCCACTACACCTGCAGTGAGCAGAGAGTAGCTCAGGGCCATGAGAGCGTATGGTGTTAAAACGCTCTCATTGTTCAAAACAAACTGAAAAAGGTGGGGTTTTGTGGAGTAACACAGTGACAGTACCACTCCACTGTTCACCCTCTGTTCTGAATATTTTAATTGGTCACTTTAGACAGGTTATTTGGGGACTGTTAAGTTACCATTACTTGTGTTTTGTTTTTGGCCAATTTACCTGAGTTTGCTTTCCTGAGTTTGTCTTGCTGTGATTATTATACAAAACCAGTAGTCTCCCTGAGCATTTTTATTCATATATCTTGAATACAAGTTTTGACTAGTCCTGTTAATAAATGTCTTGTTTGCTACACTAAATAATGTGCTTTTCATTAAAAAAAAAGGTATTCAGTCAGAAACTGACAGGTGAAGAAGAAGCAAAATGCAAATTCTGCATTTGACAACTACTGAATACTTCTGTAGGAAGCCTCATGTTTTTTTGTTAATAACAAGAATTGGAGTGAAAAGAAAATGTTAATTACTACTGAAAATAAATAAATACAATGCAGTTGTAGTGGATCTAGGATCATTTGTGTCCCAGTTCCTCTGAGTCATGGTGGACAATGACAGATCCTCAGCCTTGTTATTGTAAATTAAGAGGAAATTGTATTTAGTGTCATGTTATTGTCCCTCATGGCCCAGAGGGCTATGTGCACGCTTGGAACATGTGACTTACAATTGAAATCTCAGGAGGCACTCTTCCTCTCTCGTTATTTCCCTATCAATGTTGCCTTCATGTGCTGTATGGTAAAGATAGTGATGACAGCAAGCAAATCTTGCTGATTGTGTTTCAATTATGCATTTATAATATGTAAATTGACGGTCTGCTCAGTTTGTGGAACATAACTTGGGAAAAGGAGCAGGCAAAATAAGCAAAGCTTCAGCCTATTCCCTTTTTTGGTCTTATTTTACACAAGTTTTTTTTTTCATTTGTTATTTTATTGTCTTAATCACCAAAATAAATAAACTCAAGCAAACACTATAGCATCCAACCCCCAATGTGCACCTTCTACAGAGGGACAATAGAGGGCTTCCTGACCAGCTGCATCACAGTGTGGCAAGGTGCCAGCATGAAATAAATAAATATATATATTTTTTACTGTCAATTTTTGCAGAAATTGACAAAAAAAAATCAGAAAATCTTTTACTCCTCAAGATCTGGAGATGGTGCCCCAGGCGCTGCTCTGTGGTCTCACTGGTTGAAGGAAGGGCCAATAAACAGAGACAATAAAACAATAACTGCTGTTAGAAAACCTTGAAAAAGAAGAATACCAATAACGATCTGAAAACCATAAAGTACATGGTTTGATTTCTTGATGAACAGTTGACAAGGCAAGAGTTAAACTGTTTGAAGTTACAATGATGAGTGATTGTATACTGAGAGTCGGGAGGGGGCAATCACTAAATACAGAGACATTATTAGGGACAAGGTTGTGTAATTTTAAGGTTGTCTGTTCTTTTTTCATAATTTTCTTACTATAGTCTTACATTTCATGCAGCAAAACATTGAATACAGTAAAAAGAAGAAAAGACAAAATGTGCTTTACTTGTCTTTTTAAAAGCATTACATTTGTCTTGCTCTAAAGCCGCTGTCAAATATTTTGTGGTACATTTAAAACTATTATATATAGTAAACTACATTTTTGAATTGACAAGCTTGATATTTTGAAGCTTGATATTTCTTTCTCCGTATGTGTCTGAAATAGGTCTCAGACTCTGGTCTCATCTGTTGCTCCTCCTGAATTTTAGGAGAAACAAATCAGAAACAAAATCAGATAAAACTAAAACTAAAATGAGAATCATATTTTTTGTCTCCATGAGCTTAAGAATAGATACATTTCAGCAGTAAAATCTTCCTCTGGGTAGTCTTGAAATAAAAGAAAAAAAACAATACATAAAAAAGTGACTGTTCTCTGAGTTCTGTAACTACGTTTTTTTTATTTATGCAACATCTATAACATCAGGACGATTTAAGCCGGTCCGTCTGTTAACATGATGTTTGTTTTATCGTGTTCTGTGCAGTGACACATGTGGGAAGGCTTGGACCCGTGAGCACCTGCCTGACCTTGACCCTGGGAAAAGCCTGGGAAAAGGCGCAGTTGTTCCAAGCGCAAAATACGCACAGGTCCAGTCAGTGGCTCAGTGTACGAGATGAAGATGAAGCTGACTGCGCTGCTCTGCTCTGTGCTGCTCCTGGCCCTCACTGGTAGGTCCTCAACACCTCTGTCTTTGGCTTTTTAATAATATTCCATTTTTAGATTGAGGCAATATGCTTTTAAAGAAGTGTGGCCTATGGTTTTATCCTCATACAAATGGATACTGATGTCTGTGTGATTGAACAACTGCGTACAATTTAATTATTTCTTTTCAGACAGAGGTGATTTAGACCATTTTGTTTCATAGACCCATTCCATTTTCAGGTTTTGGTCTAATTTGCTCTAATTTTCACCTGGAAACGAACAAATAGCCAAATCTTCACAATAAGGAGTGTAATTATTGCACTAATTCAACATTTCTCTACAGAACTATGTGGGAAATTGTAACTTTAATGACACTGTGGCTCCTACAGACTCCAAACTTTCCAGTCTTAACAATGTCTTGAAGGTTTGTTCCCAGCCTGATTAATTTAGGTTTGAACCCCAAAAAACAAGTCAAATTTTGTAACTAATATATCAAATCCAATATACATCAAATTGTAACTATATGTCAATGGAATAAAACCATACATTTAAACCGGCTCTATCCATTTCATCACCATAACTATCAGGAATTCTGGTAATATTGACACATAAAATAACAGAAAACCTGCAATACATTTCTGTCTCATATGTTTGATTTATTTTCATTTCGTCTTTTTATTTGAGCATCTGAGTTTCACAAAGTTGGACATAAAGGTACAGATCAGCATGGAAAGCAAAGCGAAAGAGAATACGTAAATAAATAAATATATACAGAGCAGATATGATGCCCAATTCAAGATTTAACATATCTTTACAATTAGTTTTTTTTGGTTTTATGTTTTTTTTGTCATGATGTCATTGATCCGTGAGCGCAGGAAGTGGCTCATGAATAGGCAGAACTGTTGACCTACCAACTATATTATACCAATGAGAAATGTGTGAGTTTAACCTCTTAAAAATGGGGACGCGCTTTCAGATACAGTTACTGACCTACGTGTTTTACATGTAGGTCTGACCGACGTGTTTTACATGTAGGTCAGTAACTGCACAGAAAAATATTCCAAAGTTGCAAATTAGTGACAGCTGATGTGGGATAATCCGTTTCTGTTGTTATTTCCTACACC
>OMNZ01092104.1:12711-30016 GCA_900303255.1 Lesueurigobius sanzi
AAAAAAATCCGGCTCTTTTCGCAATTGAGATCCGGTTCGAACCGTTCACCTCAAAGAGCCGTTCAAAAGAGCCGACGTTCTGCTGTTTTACATATTACTAAACATAAGAAGATACAGATGACGCTTCATGCTTCTTTTGAGAAATGTATGCAAATGTAGTATCCCTCGTTTCAGTCAAATGATGTGCCAGATGAACAATTTTTACTTTTCCTTCTTTTTCTGGAGGTCCTTCCTTTCTCTATATTAGGGCTCAGCTCTTATTGTTTGATGCCAGACATTGTTCTTTTTCCGCTGTTAGTCACATGACCCCATCCTGTTCACTTCCTGTTTGGAACTGTTTACATTTCATGGAATTCATTGGGTGTGGAGCAAGCAGTTACTCCACTTGACCTGGCAAGGCATTCCACAAAACTAATGAAGTACTAACAAAGCAGTGCTTGTCGTGTGGCTAATGAAGGCTCAGTTCACGTTTCTTGTGCCCACTGACAAGACATCTCACACAGCTTCTGAGTGTGATTGGTGTTGGTCTGACTTTAGATGCAAAATGGCAGCCTAGTCTTTTTCTATTCAGCCTCAGGGCAGCAAGGAAAAATTATTTTAGTGATATCAGCGCAAGAGATGTAGATTTTCATCCAGGTGGTTACTTCAAACTTCTAACATTACAACGTAACAACTGGACTTGCATTTAAACGAGTAGCTAATGTTTCAATCCGCATCTAGGGAGCTTCCTCATGGCTGGTTACAGTGCAAGTGATAGGTTAGACTGATTTTTCACCAGAACATTTCTTAAAATAGAGTAATAGACCAACAACCACAATGTACCAATGAGCCAAGAGCGAGTCCCAGTATCCTTTCCATATGGAACTCTTTATCAGATATTTCTTCATAAAATTCAATGGCTGATGGTCCACTATGGGCTCCTGTCAACCAATCAAATTTGCGTGTGGAAATAAATAAATAAATAAATAAATAAAAATGAATTAAATCATAGCACTGTAATGTTGAAAGTTGGCTACAAGCTGTAAAGTGCAAGGATATAAAACGTGCGTCTCCTGTGATTGTGCATCTCGGGGCAGATGGAGAAGAGTCCCAATCAAACTCTGACTAATATTTTAACATCAGTGCGTATGATTTTATCATTCAATAACGGTGAATACGATTGCTCACAGTCGGGGCCGAATTTCCTGTGTTCATTAGTTTTTGCCTCATACATTGTTACTACAGTGGATTCGACTGTAAACGAATATGGAGCGGAGTGTTGGGCGTAACACTGAGGAACACACTGGAACAGCTTCATTGTTATCGTCAGATTTGTTTAACCCCTGGCTCACATTGAATCCTCCACATATTTTCATATGAGCCGAACCCGAATATTTGTTTTCTTGCAAACTGTGGCTCACATGGAGTTCAGTTGTCTACGGTTTCACAGGGTTTCACATGTAACAACTGTGTATGTACAGAAATACTAGCAAGCAGCACATTTACTGTATATGTAAAAAAGCCCACTCAAACTCCCCATTCACTGTCAGAAGCCCAGTTTGCATAAACAGACTTGACAATTAGCTCTGATTGGGGGGTTCCCACGCACTGGTCAATGATTCTGCCAAGTGTCAAATTTTAGGTTGAAAAAGGTTTATGCTCAGCTCTAATAAGCACATGGTCAACAGCCTAGTGTAAAGTGTGGTAAGGACAGAGTGAATGGACAACAACTACTGTCAAAGGGAACGGAAATATTCTGAATTTCCTTATATTATTAACTTATTATTAAAAATGCCACACAAGGGAAACTTTAAATGGGTGACAAGTCCTGAAGGACTGATCAACAGCAGCATCAGAGTTTGAAAACTGCAACATCAGAGATCCTCATCCTTCTACTGAACCTGAGGGTGCAAACAGGTGCCAAATGAGGGAGCCAGCGGCATTCGAGGGGATGGACTGGATTCTGCTGGGCCACCCAGGGGTGCCACCCCACTCAGGGGGACTGCAGTAATTTATGGCAGTAAGCTGAATTCTCGCGGTATTTGTGATTTCACAAACACACGAGAATCCATCTTGCCCCGAGCCGCTAAAGTGTTTGAGCCAGGACCACCAGTGGGACGGAGCGACGAAAGCAGCAGGTGCCAAGCAAAACAAACATTTGTTTCGAAAATAAAGTAGTGTGGGTTAATGTGCCTTCAATCCGTGCTACAAAAAAATCCAAAAACCACTCGACGACATTATGATATAAAGCTCAGAGCCGCTATCTAACAAACAACTACGAGCGAAACTCCGAACAGATTCGTTTGGAGCGGTCCCAGATTGATATTGTGGAGAACTCAACTACGAGTGCTACACAATGTCTATCTGGCTCTTGCCAGGTTAGACTTAAATGCCTTTTTAATAATTTTAATTACAAAATAATATTTGACATTTATAAAGATAACATATTTAATGTATGTGTTATGATGAACCACCCCTGGACCTGGCTGGACAAAGGCTGACCGTCTACCACAGCGAGCCATGTATTCAGGCGCCCACACAATGACACACTGGGTAACAATCAGGTCAGTGCACTTCACACACAACAAATATGTCAGAAATGTGGAGAAAGAGGTCATTCCCAAGCTTACGTATAGCTAAGAGTATTTTCAACGCATTTACTTTTTGAGACGTTGATTTTAAATAAATGAAGTCAAGAATAGAATTCTGTCATCCAATAAATTCCTCTAACGTATTAGGTTGTGGCGTGGTCCTTGCTAGTGAATAAATAAATGAAGTCAAGAATAGGAATACCTCAATAAAAGATAAAAACAGTCCTTTCCAATATGGGTTGGAAATATTCACAGCTCATTTGTTGAATTATACCAACAACAATCTGCGACATGCGTGATATAAGTGATTGTTCACTGGTTTGGGGAAGTCATTTACAACCTTTGTTCATACCTCAAAAAAAGAGCACTTAGATGGTATAGAGCAGTGTTTCCCAACCAGGGTGCCGTAGCACCTTAGGGTGCAGCAGGAAATCATCAAGGGTCTGTGTAAATTTCATCTGATCGGCATGTAGTGGTCAGGAAGGACAATTACACATTCTACCACTTAAAGTAGGCCACAGTCATGCTGCCACTGAGACTCTCGGGTTATTGATATGATTATTGTGATATGATCTTTCTCTACCTTTCCTGCAAGAATTTCAGCGTTCTTTTCAACTAAGCAGGCACAGATGTCAAACTAAATAAATATAAATAATGTACATATTTTGACTATATGTACATTTAATTATATTTCAAAAAATACACATTGTCACATTTTTGTTTAGCGGTGTGCCTGCCTTGTGATTTTTCTTCTGTAAAAAGGTGCCTTTGCCCAAAAAAGTTGGTAAACATACTATTCTTAAAATAATAGGAACTGAACATTTTTTGACTTAGTTTAAACTTTTTACAGCCAGGAAAAGTCTCCAAGAAAATTCTGAAATTGTTCAGTGACAGGTAAGTTATTATCGATGAGAGGAATTAAATAAATTAGTAAGTACGTTCAAACGCCTTGTTTATTGAGAAATGAGTCGGTACTACTACCCCTAGTGGAGCTAAGCAGGAGTAAAGCAGGTAAACAGTGCCCTCTGTTGGAGCGGTCTGGATACTGCTGCAGGGTGGGCTCTGGATGGCAGGGTCTATTTTTGGTGCATGAAATGGTTATTTTTAGCACTGTGCTCCCATCACATCTATTCTCAACGGGATTTTTGAGCACAAGGCAAACGTGGCTTCCTATGACAGCTCAGGACTCTCAACATGTGCATGAAGGGACAAGACCCATGGATTAGCTCTGGTTCAGCTCTGTTCAGAATTAGTCCTGGTTTTGTCCGGTTTTCTCAAGATTACCTTTATTTTAAACATTTGCACTTTAGTAGCTAATATTTTGAAGGTTATTTTCAGTGGGATGTTCCAATATCTAATTCCTGCCTGATTTACTTAGTTTATTCTAATTTCAACTCATCTGGAATTCATCTGACCAAAGCCATCAAATATTTGTCTGAAACTTGTGTGTAATGTTAAGTCTGTGGCAGTGGGAGCAGCAGATTGGTGTATTTTGATTGGATTATTCATGAAAGAGGCTCACACTGACAATGTGAATATGAATATTTTAGCAGGGCAGAGGCTTTAGCAATAACACATTTCAAATATGAATTATGAATTTGATAGCTATAATGACGCACTCGGCCTATTTCAAATTCACCCAAAATCACAATAATGATGCACAGGTTGGAGGCAAGTTGCATTAGCCATTTGTGCTGCTCCATGAGACATGTGCAAAAGGCAATATGCAAAAGAAACATAACATATTGATCTACTGTATCTCCATTTCTTTCTGCAGGTCAATCGCTCTCAATTTGAAATCTGTGTTGTCGATACAGACATAAATATGGGGGGAATATGGCAGGTTTCTTTAATCTCATGTTGTCCTACACGCTGTGAATTTACCGACCTCTGAGACGACTCCTGTTGTGATATTGGGCGTTACAAAAAAAAATTGATTGGTTGATTGATTGAATAAGGCATTTATGTGCAAAAATGGGAAAGAATATCAAATCACAATAATAGATAGTGTATATATTTAAGGGGAAACACTGCAGGCAACACTCAATATTTTAAATGTTAAGGTTTTAGGGCTTGTTTACTCTTAACATATATATACACATCACAAAGTTATTATGTATTTTTGCAATTTTAAATGTCATTGAATATCCTGGATGTGACCTGGAAAATAATTGGAAGTAAAGAGTGTGATCCCTGTATAAACTTTCACATGGAAAAAAATAATTGACCTAATGTTTTGTAATTATTGCACTAATTCAACGTTACTTCATAGAACTGAAAGTACAACTTCAATCATCATTTAGTCAAAATGCATTTTTCTCACATTGTAGCAACACCATCTCCACTTCAGTAGCTCCTGCAGACTCCAAACTTTACAGTCTTTGACGGTTTGTTCAGAGAGATTTTTCCATATTTAATTCCCAAGTGATTTATTGAGTTTTTAACCAAAAAATAAGGCAAAATTACAATTTCTACAGATTAACTCATAACTAGTTTGTATAAGTTCTCAGTCGTACAGGAGTTGTCCATTGTAGGATCATAAGATTCTTCAGTCTTCATTTGTACTCTGTAGTTGTAGTGTAAAACGTTTCGCTCTTCATCCAAAGACCTTTGTCATCAACAAGATTTAAGAAATAAAACCATAAATTTAAACTGGCTCTTTACATTTCATTGCCAAAAATATAGTCAATATGGCCATTTTTACACATAAAATGACATCATTTTATAGGAAAACAAACATTTTCCCTCATATTTATGTCAGTGCTACGCAGCAAAAGTTTCAAATTGATATCACTCATTATTTTTTCCCTGCAGCATCTCGCCTTAAGATAAAAAATACAAACAAAGCCTTGCAAAAGAGCACGCAGTCAGTTTAGGCATAATGCGTCACGTCATGAGCTCACCATCATGATGGCAGAGAAGCTTCTGGAAGACAGGCGTCTTAAGTACAGGCGCTGGGCCTCTCTGCTCCAACACAAGCGGCCCCTGGACCTCCACGGCTCACCAGGCTGTTCCCTGCAACAGTGCACATGGTGTCACCTCTTAGAACATGCACACAAGCCTTGGTACAACCCATGGGACAAACCTTGGGACAAACCATGGGACAAACCTTGGGAAAAACTTTGGGACAAACCATGGGACAAACCTTGGGACAAACCTGGCAGTCAAGTGCCCCGTTTTGGCCGGGATACTACCGCATTTTACTCCTAAGGGAAAATTTCCCTTATTTTCAGATCCAAACACACACGACTGCAACAAGTGATTTAGAAATGAGAACACAGACACTATTGATGACAGCAGAGGGCACATGGACAAGAGTGGAGAAGCTTAAAGAAAAGGCAAAACAAATGCTTTGTGAAGGCAATGTGAATGTGGATCTGATCCTACTGGGTTTAAAAAGCAAAGGAGCACTATGGAGACATCATTTTGAGGAGACAGACCGAGTATACAGAAGCCTGGTTTGTTTTGTCTGAGGTAACAGCCTTCTATATCTGGGTACATACAAAAAAAAAATGTAATCTTTTGAGATACAAAAATACGATACACAGACCACAAACATAAGGACACACATACACACACGAGGAGTCCCCGGACAAATCATTGCTTGCAAGAAAGTGTTATCGGGCCATGCCTCCTCAAACTCCGGAGGCTCAAGATCTGGAAAAAACTCCTCTAGTGTGTAACCAGCTTAACATGGTCTAAAGTGAACAACTCAAAAGTTCCATTTCAGCTGATAGTTCCCCTTTAGGCTCTGTCACAAAGACATAATGCATGACATGGGCTTTGGCTATGATTGTGTTTGTGGAGTTCTCAAACTATTTGAACCTTTTTAGCCATCTTTCTCACCAAAATATGTGAGAAAGATGGCTAAAACTGTTCCGTGGTAAGTTAGTGGACTATTGTAAATGGGCATTCTGTGGAAAATGGGCAAAACATTTTAGCCATCTTTCTCACATATTTCTCACCAAAATATGTGAGAAAGATGGCTAAAAAAGGTACAAATAGTTTGAGACCATATTGGTCCAGAGCAAAGTTTTATGAACATGTTGTGGAGGAGCCAGGAGCAGGTGACGACAGGCACTGACTGTGGGCTCTAATCAGATCAAACTTCCCTCCAGAGACTAGAACTTTCACATTTAAGACACAGCACGACTGGCACTCCTTTCATAAAGCAACACACATAATGAGAAGGTAAAAACGTTGAAATTATTAGAAGAAAAAAATGATAAAACTGGCTTACATTTGGATTGCACTTTACAAGCCTGTGTTAACAAGCGCTGCACTGTAGGCATTCTTCATTGCAGACTCAATGCAAGGCCTGGGTACAGTTCAATGATACCAGTATGATATTGAGTTTTTTTTTAAAAAGGTACTAATGACATCCAAGAATATTTTCCTTTAGAAAGCTAGTTTTGATGCTCGGTGGATCTTGAGGCAGCACTAAATATAGTTACTCTGTTGTTTCAGCTCAAATAAATGACAACATTTTAAGGAAATAAGGTCACAAAGTTATGGTCCCTGTATCTCCATGGAGCGGTCTGATTTATGGATCAAATGTGTCAACCTTTTGTTTAGCGTATTCCTAATAGATCTCATGTTCTGAAAATGCAAATGTAATTCTATGCATTTACCAGTTCATATTTCAGTCTTACATCACATACACTGTCACAGTTTACACACACACAGAGTAGCTAAAATATTTACTCAAAGCAAGAGTAATGTGACATTAAAATAATTTTACAATTAATGCCAGAGGATAATGCATTACAATAATACAGTTTTACAGATACCTCATTTATATCATTACTCAAGTAGAAGAAAAAAGGACTGTATATAAATGATTAAAACTACTCTAATGAACATCAAATATAAATGTGAGTACAGTGTGTCTTGCATCACAGTGTGTTGAATGTTCCACACAGGTCTGAGCAGGTGGCTCAGTGTAGGACTCTGGGCCTGACCAGACCTGTTAGGACTCAGTTAAACATAGAACAAACGTGGCATTGAAATAACGTTTCTTCCTTCATAGATCTGCAGATTGGTCCAAGCAACGCCCACATCAGATGGAATATATCACATATGCAGTATGTCCCAATGACACTTTGGTCTTCCATCCAAACACAAGCTCACAATACCTAAAATGATAATACAGTATGTTGTCTTAAAATAGTCAAAGGATTTTCAAACTAATCTGATCATGAATGCATTATAAATGTTTCATCAGTAACTCTGACAGTATTTCTCAAACTAAAACACAAACATAGACCTTCAACATTGGACAATATTATTTCACTACTTCACGTAAGTGTGACTCTGTCAGTAGTATCGTGGAGAATCAAATAAAATGAATTTAATGCCTGACTTCTACAGGTTCAGAGCTTTAATATGACATACAGCATATCCATATTCACTTATATTAAGCTGCTGAAAGTATCGGTTCAGTTTTGGATATTTGGAATGATCCCCGATACCAGTGTCGGATCGGTGCATCTTTAATTGTAACCTTACGAGATCTGAAAAGTCTCTCTTCTAATCCATCTTGAAATAGTGGAACTGAGACGTCTCAGATCCACAGGTGTCTTGGACTGGGTTGATTGAGCCCAATTACACACACACACATTGAGACCAGTTAAACACACATGCCAGGACTGCCAAACCCACTGGTCAGTCATGCCACAACCACCAAACCCTCCCTTCTCCTTCCCACAACCCCTTTACTGTGACAGCACAGTCTACGGTCGCAAAAATCACACGTACGACAATATTCTTAGCTGAAAAAAAAAAGATTTACATAGTAATTCTGATTTATTTTCTGATAGTTTCTTATTGTTTACATTACATATGTAATTGCTTCTTCAACTTTGCAAGTGAGGGCTTTTCCACCGCCAATAAAACAGCTTTTCTGAGTCATTGACAAAGGTCTATACGGCTGTATGATTAAGAACTTTGACGATTCTAAAAGTGGAACTGAAGTTGTTTGGTGTGTTACACATACAGTACGTATGGAGGGCTGCAGACCAACACTTTGAGGCGGTTGCACTGGTACAGCACAGTACCTACGTTATTTCATGCAGCTTTCACCAGGACACCACTTTAGAATGTCAGAAAGTATTCTATAAACATGGTTCACTGCCAATAAGTAATATTTAATGTAAATATTGAAAACACTGCCCTGACGAAGACACGCCAGTGTCGAAAGGTAAAAAGGTAAAGCGCTTTTATTTTGTCATTATACAAAGTACAACAAAATGACATAGATCAGTGCCATTGTGGACCAACCTGACCAGCATGTTTTTAGTGGTAGGGGAAACTGGAGCACCCGGAGGAAACCTACGCAGACACGGGGAGAACATGCAAACTCCACACAGAAAGGCCGCACGGGCCGGAAATCGAACCCGGGACCTTCTTGCTGTGAGGCAAGAGCGCTATCCACTCTGCCACCGCACGGGTTGGCTATGGTTTTGTAATAAAGGACTTTTAATATTTCAACAGTGCTTTGGATGATCTTCTGACTGCAATTTACGCCTGAGCTTATGTTCAAGTCAGTATTTCTTATCTCAATTCATATTTAATATCTAGCAATTTGCTCGCTCCATTAATAAAACCACACATTGTACATAACAAAAATAAATATTAAATTTAGTTTGGACATTACTCAGCTCTAAAGGATTACAGAATGTTATAAGAGCTGTTCATATTGTTCCTAAAACATAAACATTGTTACATTATCTAATTTGAATCAGTGAATTATGTTTAGGGTAATAAAGGTAAAATAAATTAAGATTAAACATATAGTTTATAAATTAAAATGATAAAATGATACATTTATTTATCAAATATGAAGGACGTAAAGACGCAGATGTGCTGCTTCAGACAATACAAAGAGGATATTTTTACACAAAGCAGTTGAACCACAGCGAACATTCACATGATGTGACAGCACTCAGGGGCCACTCTGAACACAGCGGTGTGTTGATTCCATCAAAATACAGACTTTTCCTCTTGGTTTATGGCTAATAATAAAGTTTGTAGATCAAAACACTTCCAAAAAATCATCAGGGAAAACATCTGAGACATTTTGATATTTCTCTGCCCCATAGAGTTGTATTGGGACCTGCTCCAACTGAAATTATGACATAAAATATTACAGCAGGAAGGCACCCTATTGTAGTGTCAATATAACAATGTTAATGTTAAATCTGTCCCATTTTATAATATTGCACACTTTGTTTTTTAAGAACTAGAAATGCAAATTATAATATAATTATAAATAAATAAATGTTTTAACTTAAACATTTCTTCTATATTATACCACTAAGCTGTAAAAATCTTGTCAATTGAACTTGTGATTTTTGTCACATGAGTGGACTGTGCTGCCACAGTAAAGGGGCGTGTCTGTTCATGGGGTGAGGGAGAGTGCCTCGGCAAGTCACCGCTCCAAGTGTTTACAGAAGGACCCTCCGAAGGTGCCTTCACTGAGGGTTAAGAGGGGAAGGAAGGAGGGATGGTTTCGGAAAGAGCCCGGGTCTACAAAGTAGCAGAGGCAAAGCGAGGACTCACCCCGGGGGCCTCCACAGCTTCCTGCTGGGGGGTAGCATCTCTCGCTTGTTCAGGGGCACGATCCCCATGGCCGCCTGCATGAGGGTGATGAACTTCTTAAACTTCATCTTTGTAATCTGAGGGTTAAAGGCTGGTCCATGGTGGCCTCCCTCAGCCTGCTCCTGCTGCCTGCTGTGGTTGGGGGTAGACAGCGGAGCCGTGCGAGGGGGACACAGAGCCCGGCGTCACAGTCTTATATAACCCACACACGGGCAGTCGACGAGAGCGTGCACTACCACGATCACTCCCCGCCCCCTGATAATCCCCCCGCACCACCCCCCCCCTACACATCCTCACATCAGCTCTCTGCGCATCTGCTCATATATCATGCCTATCTGTTCACTTGGAACCAACCATTTAGGGCAATGACTCAGAATAACTGCATTGATCCCGAGGGCAAACATGTTTCCTTTACAGACAAAGATCTCCACCAAGAATAAAAGAAAAAAACCTTTGCAATTTTAAAATATGTAATAAATATCTAATCACAAAAACTCACACATGAACATCAAGGATAAAAAATAAAAATCACTCCCGGATACAAGTATAGTATTTACATGGTTCAGGCAGGAACCTCCTGTGGCTCTCAGTGGAGCCGTGAGGGAGGAACAGTTTGTTGCTGAAGAAGCTTTTGCAGGTGACCAGCCCATTGTAGAGTGAGTGAGAGGGAAAGTAAAGATAGTCCTGATGGAAAATTGTGGAAACAGATGATCGTTTTTGTTGTGAAGAATCTGAATCCAGCTTAGACCTGTTCTGGTACCGTCATGTAGTGTCTTTGTTTTGGGTCAAGGTTGAGAAAATGTGCTCAAAGATTGAGGTTTGTTTATGAAATTCAATGTTGTTTCGATTCTGCTGAGAGTTTGTTGATAGTAAAGACAAAATTAATTGAATTATTGTACTTTATTGCGATTTATTTTTAAGTCCACAAATTCTTTTTTCCTAGTATTATTCCATTTAAAAGATTTATTCATAAATACTTAACTTTAGAATGGTATATGATTGAAACCAACAATCACGATGCAAAATAATGAAAGAAGACGGGAAGTTCTCAAAGGTTTACTTTGAAAATTGTAACTTTATTTTTGATGTGTAATTGTTTTACTGTGACAAACAAACAAAGAAAACATATAGATAGATAATTAATTATAAAATCAATCAAGAGGACCGGCGGCACATGTGAACCTTAGCACCCGTTGTATGGTTACACGGTTGTTTCGTGATAAAAATAAATAAAAGACAAGAATAGTCCTGATTTCATTAATCATCATGCTCTCCAACACCAGACAGAGTCCGGCTCCTTCCCCACAACATGTTTGGCCTTTCTAATGATCTGAGCATTTTATCTGTGGCTGCTGTAGACGCCTGTTCTCCTGCTCAAAGTTGTACACACACGTCAAAAAAGCTGCACATGGAGCAGAGAGAGAGAGGGAGATTACAACTGACGGCTAAACCTAAAATGATTCTTTCACTTAACCTATCCATCATCTTCCACTACCTCTCATCTTCTGAGCAGAGATGCACCGACTTCCCGATGCACGCACATGTCCGCCGAAAGACATAGTCCCTCCCTCCAGCATAGGTTTTCCCCAGGAGCCTCCGAAACGGATGCTGTGGCTTGGGCATTTGCACCTTAACCATACTGAGGAAAGTGAAGGACAAACTTTTCCGGGCAAACAGAAGTCTGAGCCGCACTCCGCCTCAACATGCATGCTTGTAAAAGGCTTTATGTTTGTAGAGGTCTAAAAAGGGTTAGCAGGCTTCGTATGTAAGTAAGGCACACTTTAAAGCTGGAGTAGATTTAATTTTGATCGATTGCTAATGTGGATGTAACAGTCTACATCAATTATCCTGTTCCGTTACATCGGTTGTAAAACTCCTCTCCCAGAAAGTGAACAAAATGTATTGGATGATATTAGTCAGATCCTCCTCTCTTGTACAGCCTACATGCTGAGCTCACTGAACTGCTTTATCCAGCCGTCATTACTTTAAAAGGGTCGTGGGACTGACCCAGGCGTGTTGAGTGCTGAAGTTTCTCCGTCTATTCCCTTGTCCTCTGACGTAGTTTACACAGCGATGAGACCGCGATATCGGACACACATATCTTCAACACCACATTAACATCGTATCCTAGGGCTGCTCGATTTTTGGAAAAAATGAGAATCACGATTTGTTTGTTCAAGATTGAAATCACGATTCTTCCAACGATTCCTTTTGAGTTTGAAAATAAAATGCATTTATTCAGCATTTCGGCAAAAAAAAAAAAACTGTAGAAATGTGTCTAATTACCTGAGTTCAGAAGCAAAAACATGAGTTTCTCTGCTCCGCCCCTGCATCAAATGCCAAAAGAATTATGCAAAAAAAAAAAAAGCCAAAAGAATCGTTCCAACTCGATTTTATTAATTTGGAGATCAAAATCGTGATCAAAATTCAATTAACTGCACAGCCCTATCGTATCCTCTGATTCCGGGCTCTACTGAAAACTTTGGAGGTGGTAGTTTCATGTCTCAACTGGAGGCTGTTTTCAGACACCGCCTGTTGTGAACTGGGCACACAGAACATTTACGTCACAGCCGCGGTCTGAACACGGATTAACTAATTCACAGTCGATGAATATGTCTTTTTATGGTTTCTTGCATTTATTTTTAGCCGAGGCGTCTCTATTTTTAGAGACGTCTCTCTGACACCTCAAAGTTTTTGTGTAAAAGCAGATCGGGAGAGGATGTGAATCAGCCCCTTCATAGTGAGCGCTATCATCACTAGCCTTTGGTTCAGAAGGTTTTCACCCTGAGAAGTCAACCTCAATTTCAACAGTCCTCCACTCTCCTTGACATGTTTGTTTTTTCTGTGACTTGGACAAAAAGGATGTGACGGATTTCTTTCGCCATATTGTCCAGCCCCATTTTGAAGCATAAACAAAGCAATCAACACTATAATGGCACAAGCAACAAGAGTAAATCACTTTACAAAATACAAACAGACGGCATCTAAAAATATGTGCAGCGAACATCAAGCTCAGAAATGTCATATTAGTGGAGACAGCATGGTGACTGTTTAGATTAAAGTCCGTCTTGACTCACACACATCATGAGCGCTGACCGGGGATAAGCTCTCAGCCAATCAGAGCGCAGCAAAGATAACCCCGGTACGCCGCATGGCTACAGAGGTTATGAACAAAAGAATTCTCAACATTCCATATACTGAGTGGCAAAATAAATAAATAAACTCATTTTCAAACTCCCAGTCAAACAGCTTTTGCCACTCGCTGCAGAATGTTATGACATCACATGCATAACCCCTACGACTGCACCAGAGAACACTATAGTGGACACTGAGCAAAAAGCTATTGATGGGATTTAGTTCATGGCTCTTTACTGGGAGCCGTTCAAGACCATTACATCTGATAACAAATCAAAAGGACATCATTCTTGCTTACAATAAAGACAAGATCATTCATCTTAAACGCTGATTACTGACTGGCACACAATGTTAAAATATTAAAATTATCCAAAAGTACGATGGTACTGATTTTTACCCTTTGAAAAATGCAAATTGGGAAACTTCAATGAGAACTTTCTCAAAATGCATTCTTCTCACATTGTGGCAACAACATCTTCACTTTAGTAGCTCCTACAGACTCAAAACGTCCCAGCCCTGAACTTTACAATATTCTGAAGGTTTGTTGAGAGGGATTTTTCAATAATAATCCCTAACCTGATTTATTGAGTGCTGCACCCAAAAAACAAGGCTAATTTTTATTTGAATCTGAACAAATGTTTGTAGATAATATATCAACAAAATAAAACCAGAAACTTAAATCTGTCATTATTTAGATATGATTGCTGAAAATATAGGCAAAAATATTGCCAATTTTGACACATAAAATACAGTATTGTGTATTTGTATTGTGTGACTGGGATTCAACAAGCCAAAGACAAATTTCTGCCATGCATTGCGCTTGGTAGACAACAAAGTTTTTCTCTATTCTATTCTATTTATATATGACGAAGAACTTGCAAAAGACCCCCCCATGTTTATGTCAGTAATATACAACAAGAGTTTCAATTTGTTGTCTCCCATTACATTCTTCCCCGTCTTCACCTGCACTGTCTCGCCTTAATGGTACTAGGGCTGCAAGAGGAATCAATATCAAATCAACATCGCAATTTTAAATACTGCAATGACCTAACCCAAAGTCTGAGGGTTTTTTCTTCCTTGCGTCTCCAGTGTTTCATAAAGCTGAAATATAATAAATGAGTACTACTGCAATGTATAATAGCAGTTTTAAGAGTATATTTTGCAGACAATACTAGGGCAGTGACAATAATATTGGTCACCGTGATGAAAAGAAGGCACGATTAGTTGATCTTAGCATTTTTTTTCCATAATTGACATCATCGCTCAAGTAGATCATCTACAGTCACAAAATTACTGTGATAAATAACATTGTGAATCACATTTTGTCCAAGAAAATTGTGAGCCAAAAAAGTCCATATTGTCCCATGCCTATAGACAATATACAACATAAATATATAAGCTGTGTATGTTCTCAGTCGTACAGGAGTTGTACATCGTAGGCCAAGATTCTTCAGTCTTCATCTGTACTCTGTAGTTGAAGTGTTGGACATTTCGATCTTACTCCAAAGATCTTCCTCAGCGAATAAAGACTTACACATTCATGGGTCTCTTAAGAGCAAACCAGAAGGAGGAGTAACCTCTAAGTCCCTCCTCTCTTGGCACTAAAGGTTGGAAAACATCTCAGGCTATTCATACTTAAAAAGGGCCCGTTACCTCTCTATTGTCTCACCCTGGGTTAAGTTCTAAGGCTGTTGACACTTCCCTGTGGCGCTGCTCCGCCCAGTAGTCCAGGCTAAATAAATATAAATAAATATATAATATTGAAATCGCAATTTTTGTCTGAAAAATCGAAATTAGGTTTTTTGTCAAAATCGTGCAGCCCTACTTAAAGGCAATTTTAAGTTTGTAATTTTAACCATCACTCATAATAACAATAATTCTAAAGGTCTTTCTAGATTTTCCACAGCACAAACCTCAGTGGGACTGGGTGCATGCGGTGCGAGGAGCTTATGTCAGGCTTTGGATGTGGACTTGAAAAGGAAGATGGATTTGAACCTCTAAAGCTGTGAACTAAAGCTCTGCAGCATTTGACGGAGTTTATCCTAATCCGAGAGCTCCCTCTGCACTCGCCCCATCAGCAGCTCTCTCAGCGCTCCACCCCTCTGACCGGGTGATTATCGCTCCATCCCAAAAAATATGGACGCTTTAGTTAAGAGGGTGTGTGGTGTCTGAAAGGGCTTACTCAAATTCTCAATTATACTTCCTAGTCAGTGAGCGGTGGTCGATGTACTTCATTTCATTACTTAAGCAAAAGTACATACACCTGGTCAAATATTACTCCAATGAAAGTGAAAGTTGATCGGTGACAAATTGACTTAATTTAAAGTACTTAAGAATTTGCTTCATGAAGAACTTAAGTATTCGAAGTATAAAGTACAGTAGTAAATTCGATTGGCAATGAGTGCCAATCCTTATTATAAAGATTAGGTCATTTTTGCCAAAGTTCTGTCAGGGTCTGTCAACTTATGCATTTCATAGAATATGAATGATAACAACAACAAAAAAACTTGAAACACTCACAGTTAGTGGTTGTGTGAAACCATTTATTGTCAAAAAAAACCTGTTTGTTTATGCTTTTCAACTAGAAACTTGCCAAATGTCCCAGGTCAAAGAAAAATTGACATAATGTGCATCTGGAATCAAACATACATTTTTTCAGAGTCCTGTATTTCAGCTGAAGTGAGTTTTTCTTTGCTCCTGAACAATTTTCCTGGATGTTGTTGAAGGTCATGTAAACATTGAAAGGTTTTTGTTTCATGAGGATTTCAAAAGAGTAAACTCAGTTCAATAAATGGCTTTGTACAACCACTAACCTTAACCTTTGTGTTATCATTCATATTCTATGAAAAATGGCCTAAAGATTTAAAGGGTTTGTAAACCTAAAAGGGAATGTAAACTTTTGGCCACAACTGTTAAACTGACTGGCTCAAAACCTGAAAATTGAAAACATTCATGCTGCAGTGTCTGGAAAGGAGCACCGCTGAAACCGTTTAGTCAAATATTACAATTTTGCACTCGTATCACACACAATGCAATTATTGTTTCAACATGGCGCAGTCGTGTGACAAACCTAGTGGTCGTAGTAGAAGTAAAAGTAGTAGTAGTATTAGCGGAGCTCTCCCTCTCACTTGTCCCTGGTCGTTACATAAGTCCAGATGGAGCGACACATGCCAGTCACTGATCTGATCAAAGTGACCAGAGTCAGAGTGGGCACGTTCCACTTTGACCTGATCCTCTCTGCACTCACACAGCGCAAGGGACGGAAGACTGTAAGGCTCACGATGTACATCAGAACGCAAAATTAGGTCATATCACAAGAAGTCTCGATAGGTTGCGTTCACGTGACATCACAACAAAGAGCCTGTGGTTTAAAATTGAGGTGGAGGGCAGCTGTAAACTGCATGGTGAAAACTGTCAAAATATAGATCAAAGACCAAAGAGCTGTCAAAACACACCAGAGACAAAATTGTAGACCTTCACAAAGCTGGAAAGGGTTACGGGGTAATTGCCAAGCAGCCTGGTGAAAAAAGGACAACTGTTGGAGCAATTGTCAGAAAATAGAAGAGGCTAATGATGACTGTCCCTCGGACTGGGGCTCCACACAAGATCTCACCTCGTGGGGTATCAATGATGCTAAGAAAGGTGAGGAATCAGCCCAGAACTACACGGGGGAGCTGGTCAATGACCTGAAGAGAGCTGGGACCACCGTTTCCAAGGCTACGATCAGTAATACACTAAAAAAATCATGGTTTAAAATCATGCATCGCACAGGAGGTTCCCCTGTTTAAGTCAGCCCATGTCCAGGCCCGTCTGAAGTTTACCAATGGCCATCTGGATGATCCAGAGGAGTCATGGGAGAAAGTCATGTGGTCAGATGAGATCAAAATAGAACTTTTTGGTCTTAACTCCATTTGCTGTGTTTGGAGGAAGAACAAGGATGAGTATCATCCCAATAATACCATGCCTACAGTGAAGCATGGGGGTGGAAGCATCATGCTCTG
>OMNZ01092110.1:0-10258 GCA_900303255.1 Lesueurigobius sanzi
TCTGCGGTTAGTGGCATTTTCTGATAAAATGGGCTACTACTGAAGCCAGAGCTTTGTTGCTTCTTCCTGTTCTCATGCCATTACGTCAAATGCGTCACTAGAGCAAGCCTCTCCCATTGGTGGATGCGTGCGTCTAAGCAAATTTTCAACTTTTTCGCCGGACGCCTGGAATGGACGTGCGCGTCTAATTCACGCAAAACGCCAAGACGCGCGCATCCATTTCATGCGAAACCATTCACTTTGAATGGAAACCATTCGCCCTGATGCGTCCAGTCGGGACGCAGCTTTAATGGGCTATATGCACAGAGAGCCAACGTGACCAACTTCCTGAGTCGAGAACCGGAGGCGAACTTCCGCCCCGCATCAAATTGCATTGAATTTTTAGCAGACAAGTACAAACATATCTGAAGATAACCTGGTGGACAGCAGTTTACTGATACGATGTGACGAGCAGCTGGTTAAAAACATTGCGTGGGATGTGAAAACTGGCCTGGAGGAAACGTCAGTGTTCATCAAGGTAATAACTTTTATCTCAGAGCTAATGGCTAGTGTTCAATAGAAACAATATCAAATTTAAACAGCTAAATCAAAATTAAACTGCAGACAGGCCGCTTCTTTATTGTGCATGCTTGCACAATAAAGTAACTTCCTCTTGAAACTATTTCAAGCAGAACAGCATTAAAAATATATGTATTATTGCATTTTTATTTTGTTTATTTTGTGATTTGGCCCCAATTCACAAATATATGTTGTCCTAAACTAAATATTACATTAACAAACACTGTTATTTTGTCTTTTTATTTTATCTTGAATTCATCTGGGGACCCCCAGATTAGGGCCTCGCGACCCCCCTGGGGGTCCCGACCCCCACTTTGGGAACCACTGATCTAGGTCTTTCATGGCAGTAAAATAGGACCATTTGTCAGACTTAATGTTTTACATTTTTGTGGAGAACATTTTTGTAGCATGTACCTTCAATCTGTGATATGTCCCAGCTCTCCTGGTCTTGGGGTAGAAGGTCCTCTGCTGTCTCCTCACCCCCTGCATGTTGCTGGTAGTCGCACGGGGGGTGACGAAGTTTTCCAGGAATGATAGGACAGCAGACAACTTCCATTTCTTGACCACACTGGTCAAGAGCTGACCCACTCCTCTTGTCCAGCGCCTTCTTCCTCTCCTTCAGATATGTGTCCCAGAGGGACTTCCATTTCCTCCGGCACATATTCTCTGAAAATATATATTTATGTAAGTTGTTAGAAGATGTTATTTGGCTTTAGTTTGCTTTTTGTCTTTAACTTTTAACAAAAAGATGTTATTTCCAACTAAACAACAACACCATACATGCTCTCAATAGCATTCAAAAGTGACATGTTCATACCAACACCTACAGATGAACTAAAAAACTATATTTCCAAAGGTGAATTTAAGGTGACTTTATTTAGAGAATAGGGCTAAATCGAAACAAGAGAAATATCATGCACAACATTTTTGGCGGGCGAATTGCTATGCGCTAGCTCTACCATAATGTAAAAAAGTACAAATTGAAATAATAAAACAACCACTAAACAACTTTTACCTGGCAGTCCAGTCTCCTCGCTGACTTTTCTCCACGCTAGGTCCCTTTGATCCCTGTCTTTGTAGTTGTAGTGGGTTGAATCATACAGCACCGGCCTCCCGCACACAGAGACTATAATTTTATCGTCCATGTTGAATAGAAAGTGGTTCGCGCTGCAGCTCCTCCATGCTACGTCAGAACCAGATTCAGTCCCTGATTGGTTAACGCGCCGCGATTTGACACAAAAGTAGACATTTTTAACATGTAAATCACTCGCTCGTAGCGCCTTCATCGGATCTGGAGTGAATGCACTATAAGACCTGCCTTTTTGAGGCGTCTTATAAAAATACAGGCTGTTGGTGCGACTTTTTCAGCTTTTTTCGATGACATAGATGTTGGTTGCACAGATGTCCATCAGATGCTGAACCACTGTGATGGTCCACCTCTGTATTTTGCGGTGGACTGAGTTGGTGCCAAGGAGTTGGTACGAGATGTCCACCGCACCCATGTACTTGTTGTACTCAGTCACCGCTGTAGGTCCGGGCACAGAGATTTGCCTCTCGCTCTTCTACTTCTCCCAGCGCTTCACCATGTCCCCACTGTAAACAAGGCTTGTGCAGATTGAGACCTCCCGAGTATCCGTGCATTTCACGAACAACAGATCTTCCTCTCGGATCCAGCAGATGGTCCCTCGAGGCGACTCGTTGTCCGGAGCATCCTCTCTTGTTTTGGGCACCCCCGTTCTTCACTCTCGAGGGTGCGTACCTATGTTCCCCCACTTCTACACTTGTGCCACAAACTCCAAATCCCTGCTGGATCATGTGCCGGAAAAGCTTCTGACTGGTTTAAAAGTTGTCCATGTAAATGATGTAGCCAGAGCACAAGAACATCTTTTTCACTAGCAACATCAAAGCAGAGGCCATTTCCTGACACAGGTGTTGTTGACTGTGTAGAGTCTACAGTGTAGCCATTAACATCCGCCAGTACAAACAACTTCAGCCCCCATTTGGTTGGTTTTGCCGTAATATATTGTTTTATGCTGAGCCTGGCCTTGTGGCAACCATCGTCTCGTCCACTGTCAGATGTTGCTTCGGCTTTTGGGTGGATCATGTGCAACTTAAAGCGGTCACGGGAAATCACAGTGGCAGGAACATTTGGGATGAAACTTGCCTCCAGCAGTCACTGTTTTTAGGGCAGATGCAGGACTGACATATACAGGAACATCCCAGTAAATGTTCTGAGCTCCTCAGTGGTGAATGGTGTCCAACGAAACTTCTTTCCCGTCTCCTGGTTTGATGCTGCCTTTCTGTTGGTAGATTCCACAAGCAGCTGGAGAAATTCGGCATCAATGAAGGCAGAGAAGATCTCACCAGGGTGTACATTACCTGAACCTTGGAGATGTTGGAGTTGCATCATCCGGCTCTTCCACAGATTTCCAGCACTGAGACATCTGACACTGGGATCCATGGCATCCACTAGTGATGTGACGTTCATGAACGAATCGCATCTTTTGAACAGCTCTTCACTGTAAACGTTGAGAACAGAGTCCTTGTAGGGAGCCGTTCATTTTATATATATATTTTTTTCTTTTCTGGAGAGGAGCGTTATTGAGGAGGCATGGGGGAAGAAGCTGTGGGCATTGCAGGCGTAGCGCGTTACATGCTAAAAGATAGGATTGATTGTATTGTATGCATGTTACAGAATACGCAGGATGTGTGTTTGTGGTGTCACTAGCGATACCAAACAAGCCACAGAGAGAAGACGGAGCGATAGAGGAGTGTAAGAGGGCAGGACAGCTTAGATAGTGAGTGCGGCCAGCGGCAAGAGAGAAAAAAGTATGATTTGGATGCACTTTCCCAGAAAATAAATATATTTCACTTTTTATTTTACTATAACACAATGTTTAAAGTCCCACCAATTAAACATCTTTAAAATGTAATGCATCATTCGTCTCAGTGTTTATTTTATGATTAAAACACTGGTCTGGTGAATGTGCAGCATCCAGCATGTCATACCACTGCCAGGTGGTACCAGCCTCTGAGCCTGGTGGATCTCTGAGCTCCTGTAAAATTGTTTTTACTTTAGGGCAATCATATTTATCTACACTAGGAAACAATTACATTCAATTTCTAATAATACCTTGTACTTCAGGAGCAAATTATTCCACTTTTTGTTTGCTTGTTTGAAACATAAACTTGTAATAATGATACATAATAAACTATGGGGGAAAAAGGGGATATAAAATTAAATTATTGAACTATAAGGCATGCATAAAATAGAATAATGTAATCTAAATCGAATCTAATAAAATAGTAATTTAACACAATACGAGACAGCAGCATAAATGGTGAATTACAGATTAGCAGCAAATGTGAGTGTGGACATACCACTTAGTGCAAATAGAGCAGGTTATTCAGTTTACATTAGTCTGATACACAGATGTTAAATGTTATGATATTAAGTGTTATGAGTAATATGAGCCGTTCTCTTGGTGCTGGCCAGTGCATGAAAAAACGTTCTCACCAGGTCAAAACTCTTGAAGCAACCACACACAGGAAGCCGAAATACGATCTTCTACCTGGGGTCATGGAGAGGTCACAGAGAGGTCATCAGGATCAGCGGAGTTCATAAAGGCGAGGAAGCTGAGAGGGCCACTATTTCACTGCTGTTTCTCTGTTTCCGTGAGCCGCTACTTTCAGGGGACAATTTCTTTAGTGACAAATTGAACTCTTTCAATCTGTGTGGAATACTTTTACGTTTTACTTTGAAAATACATTTTAAAGAGAAGTAGAATTTGAATCTTCGTTTACTCAAGTCAATGTTTTGCTCCTGTATCTGTACTTTTACGTCAACAAGAAAACTGTTAGCCCTGTCAGTGTGGCTTTAGTAACATTCTTATGAAGGCTTCATCTGCAGCTCGAGGCCAGGTCTCAGTGTCTCAGATGAAAATAGCTGTTCTATATTTCCCTTCATGGGAAACGCTCGCTGTTGGACTCTCTCTGACACATACGATTGAGTCCTGCTCTCAAAGTGACCTTCTTCAGCCCTAAACTGCTTTTCTTTGGATTACTGTACTCTTGAAAAAAAAAAGATATATGCTGGGACAGATTCTCACACTGGGAGATAGATGAGAGATGTTAAAAATACACTTGACCTGTGAGTTCTCACTCATTATAGAGCTACAGGGTAAACACCAGCAGTTTCCATACAAAGCCAATGTCAGTCAGAGTCTTACATAATAATTACGATGTTGAGTTATTGTTTTCATCTTTCGTTGGCAACTATTTTAAGACGTGAGCAGTAGAGAGTCAAGCAGGGTAATTAGAAATATACAGGGACATGTGAGCGCTTTCATGTTTTTGTAAACATTTCAATAAGAATATGAAACTGAAAGTTACAATAATATTCAAACACGATCAGCTTACGGCCAGACACTGCAGGTGAAGTGGAAAAAATATATATTTCTCCTACTAATTTTAGATAGATAGATACGTTACCCCAAATACTGTAGGTAAGCCATGTGTTATTCATGTACCTGAACATGTTTTGATGACCAAGCAAGACTTTTCTACAATGAACAGAGATGGAGTTCTTCTGGTTAAGTTTCTGGATTGCTGCACGAGTCTATTATCACAGGTACAAATTTATTTTACCCAGGTGCTCTTCAGAGTGGAGATCAAGCAAGTACATTGAAGAAAAGGCTGAGGCACTCTGTGGGTTAGAAAAAATGTGAAAAGCCGTTATTACTTCATGGCTAGAATATTCTTTTAAAAGAAAGCCAACGCGTTTCGGCCTCTCTGGACCTTCATCAGGGCATGTGCTGCATTAAAAGAATCAAAATGGCTAAAAGAGATGGAGTTTTCCACCTCTCCCGCACATGGGATACAATCCTCCAATTACCGCCAACCACCAGTGAAGGGCGTGATGGACCTGATAGACCTGTCAGGCCGCGTCAGGCCGTTCACGCCTCATAGTGCATTCAGACCAAAGACAATGGAGGCGCCAGGAGCGAGTGATTTACATATTATCCCTATGTAAAGGCGCGATGAGGTGCGAGATGATTGGCACAGTTTGAGCGACTAGAGCGGGGCCAATGGTGCGATAGACACGTTTGATGTACGTTTCGACCCAAGCGGAAAAGAGGGGAAGCTTCTCCATCGCCCTGCTCGGTCAAGTTGAAACATTTCAGCTTTTGCATCAAATTGCACAGCGTTAACAAATCAGGGACTGACTCTGGTTGTGACGTGATGTGAGGAGATCAGGCTGCCAGGTAAAAGTTGTTTGTTTTTTATTTTAATATGTACTAAAACTGGGTGCGTACCTATGTTCCCAGGGTCCTATGTTCCCCCACTTCTATTGATGGGGGAAAATAGGACCCGGGGAACATAGGTACCTAGTTTATTAAAAAAAGTCCCTATGTTTCCCGGTGCCGCCGAGGTTTGGTGGAACACCGGTACCGTGAAACAGAGGGACTTCAATAGACCAATTAATTATTGGTTTATAACCCTAACCCCTAACCCAGGGGTCGGGAACCTTTTTAGCTAAAAGAGCCAAAAATGAACATTAATTTCCGTGAGAGCCATACAATATTTTTTTTACTCTGAATACAACTAAATGTGTGATTTTAGAGAGTAATAAGTCTCAGAATGTATTATTTTTTTGGAAAGCTGCTTAATGATAAAATATGCCCCTGTTGTCACAATACCAAACAAAATACAAAACAAATGCATGTGCCCCAATGTGAAGAGCCACAGAACAGCCTTTGGTATTTGGCCTGTTCCTGGAAAACTTTGTTTTTACAAGTTGGAAAAAATAGATTTTTACCGTGATTGGACAATGCACACGAAAATGGTAACTTATGACCTGTCACGGTTTCACTCAGGACCCAAAGACACCACAGCGGATACAATAGTTACAAGTATTTATTTGCAGGATGTGAGGTGAGTTGGAGCGGACCAGGAGCAGGTGAGTTGGAGCAGACCAGGTGAGTTGGAGCAGACCAGGAGCAGGTGAGTTGGAGAGACAGGACCAGGTGAGTTGGAGCGGACCAGGAGCAGGTGAGTTGGAGCAGACCAGGTGAGTTGAAGCAGACCAGGAGCAGGTGAGTTGGAGCAGACCAGGTGAGTTGGAGCGGACCAGGAGCAGGTTGGTTGGAGCAGACCAGGAGCAGGGCGGACGGAACCTGGACACAGGACGAAGTGTGACGGACAAATACAAAAAACAAGAAGATCGTAGACAAAAAATGAGCCACTAGATTTACTTAAGAGTAACAACGAACTGGCACGGAGTGGCTGAAGAGACCGGCTTCTTAAACTGCAGAGGGTGATTGTGGAGATTGGAACCAGGTGTGCCGTCCGCCCTGCAGAGTCTGGTCACGCCCAGGTAAGGTGGAGACAAGCAAACACAAAGGGGGAGGGGGAAAAACACAGCAGGATGAGATCCTGACATGACCAACATTGGATTTTATGCATTTGGACCATAATACGTACTGCTCTGGATCTACAGCTGGATTGTTACAACGTGGTCGTCTTCTGGAGATTTATCTGAGAGCCACATGCAGTCCTCAGAAGAGCCACATCTGGCTCCCGAGCCATAGGTTCCCTACCCCTGCCCTAACCCATGAACACACAACAAAAACAGGTCACCCGGGGAACATAGGGCTGACCCCCTAAAACTAGGGTAGAGCAGCTTGCTGATAGCAACTAGCCGTGGTACGTTCACACCTAAGCAACAGCTGTGAAACTATCCAAATGTCCCTTATAAAAAGTTTACATATTGTGCATCTTGAAACAAATTTACATTTTCCAATTCTCGTCAGAGTCCTGTATTTTAGCGGAAGTGAGCTTTTCTTTCGTCCTGAACAATTCTCCTGGCAGTTGTTGAAGGTCATGTAAACGCTAGATCAGGGACATTTGAGTAGTTTCTGTTTCATTTCATGTCTGTAACATCTGTTTCTTCTGCAGACAGTAGCCAGCAGACACACAATACATATAAACGTAGATCATTTCACCAGTGCATCCTGAAACAAGGAAACTATAACTTTTCCTAACATTATGAAAGATTGTGTTTCCATGAACCATAAATCGAATCTCATTATTCTTATTCTGTGACATGAATGAATCCTGCAGCCTTTCCCCGACCTCTTTCCTCGAGCTGTGAGCTGCGGTGTAAAAGAACTCTAATTTACGCATCCACCTCTTTAGATGGTACAATATATAGAAAGTACAGTACGTCATTATTGTATGGATGACGTGTACAGAAGCATATGCCTTTCAAAGGTTGAACTAAATATGAAAATGATTATTTTATGAAGTCAGGTCTGTCCAGATTCAGTAGGATTCAATCTCTGGGTGGGCAGTGAGGAAGGTGGTGGAGCCTGACAAAACTGGAGGGTAGGGATATGGGGTCTCGGGTGGGAGCGTGTGGTCAGACCGATACAACTCGGGTCCCAAATCCCAGAGCTGTCCCAGCGCTGTGTAGCATTTGTGTGCGGACAGAGGACCCAGGATGTGCGTCTCCATCTTGTGTGGCAACAGGTTGACCCAAGCAAAATTTATGAAAGGGCTTTGTTAAAGAATGCATTAGAACCTGTGGCTCTTTTGATGACTCCATGTGGCTCTTAGATAAATCTTAGCTGCATTTCTTAACACAGTGAGTGAGAGGGATGTAACAATTTGTGCTGCGATGTTCAAATCTTACAAGTTTTAGTCCATATTTTACTACTACTTTATTACTTTTTTATACTACTACTAGATACTGCCTAATAATAAATATGTATTACTGCATAACTAAATGGTTACACCCCTAAGACCTATTTTATGTATTGGATAACTCTAGTATAACTATTGCTGCTATTGTTGCTCAAAAGAAAACAAATATACATTTTGAGACTATATTACTCTAAAGTTGTTCACACATTTACTTGTATTCAGAGTAAAAGAAATATTGTATGGCTCTCACAGAAATAAATGTTAATATATGTGACTTTTTTCGCTCTTTTAGCTAAAAAGGTTCCCGGCCCTTGCATGAGAGCAGTCCATGGTGTTGTAGGATTTCTCCCTCTGAAAAATGTGTCTCTTTCTGGATAATATCACACGGATAGGTTTGTAAGGATTTTTGAAAGAATAGGCAGTGCACATTATTTGTTTCAGTGAAATTACTCCAGAGCGAGACAGAGGCCGCTCTGAGACCAGCTGTTCGAGTGCGGCTCTTTAGACCGGCCTGTAGAGCTGCAGCTGGAGCGTTGCTCTCGGGTCCAGAGCCCCTTTAGGTCAACCTAACCAGCGTCAGTGTGAAAAAGATCACTGGGCTTTTCTAGAGCCTCAGTCGCATGACACCGGCTGGTTACATTTATATAGACAACCTTTAGTCATTTGGGAAGGCAAATGGCTGGTTAATAATTTACAGTCTCTGAGGGTGGCTGCATGGAGGCCAAGGTGGAGCCAGGCTGAGCAGCAATAATCAGGTGGACAATCTCTTTAACCTCTTAAGCCCTAGGCCTTTTTCTCCAAAAATCATGTTTTTACATCCTATGTGCACATGGCTAGTCTTGGTGTCCACACATTTGGTAGAGCTTTGGGATGACGGTGGAAGTGAAATAAAAATAAATGTTGTGAGGTTGCCATAGGTTTGAATGAATTTCCGCCTGAAAAAAACACACACATTTTTCCGCAAAAAGGCCTTTTTCCTCCCTGTGGTGTAGGAAATAACAACAGTAATGGATAATCCCACATCAGCTGTCACTAATTTGCAATTTTGGAATATTTTTATGCGTAAAACACGTAGGTCAGTAACTGTATCTGAAAAAAAGTCCCCATTTTCGGGGACTCTAGGTCTAAAGAGGTTAAGTAGCCCAGAGAGGAGCCACACCTTGTAGTGAAGGAGGAGGGGCCAGAGGAACCTGTCAAAGCCCAATCTGCACATCGGGTTCCCATCCAAGTATTACCCATCCCCCTAACCACCACCATAACCTTTTTCACAATTCAAACCCTAAAACCACAATGTCCCAAAAATGTCCTCGCTTTGATAGTAGAATGCGGATTTTGGTACTCGCTTTGTAGCCAGTACAAGAACACACACACTCTGTCTCCAGATCGGTTACTGAATTAGCATTTGGGACCGGATGGACAGGAAACTGAGCAAACACTTGACAAAAGAGGCTTTTTTTTTTATCATTGACTTTGCAGCGAGCGGTGCAGTCTCAAGTGACATCATCATTACCTGCCCCTCACTGCAAACATGGAACATCAGTGGTCATTTAGACCATTTTATATCAAGATTTAGTCAAACAATACTTTTTAGTTTTGTCAATAAAAATTCCATGTATGTGCACTTTTTGAAAGGTATTTTCCATCAATAAAAACACCTGTAATTAAACGCTCATATTTAATTACATTGACTGGGTTAAGTGTTATACAGTGGGTGTTTCTCAATTGCAAGGATCCTTGGTGTCTGAACCACTACATAGGAATCCCCCGTCATCAGAGCGCTGCCAAGAGCTGTTCCAATTCACCCAAACCCTCACACCCTCCGCTGCTGGACTCCTCCGTTTGGCTGATTTTTGAAGGATGCACACGTGGATCCTCAGAGCAAAATACTACCCACAATGCTTGGCAACTTTGTTTTATGCCCCCTTTTTCAAAATGCTAACTTTATGTTTTGCTGAAAACACACCTAAAAATGAAGTTTATGTCTTTACACATTGAA
>OMNZ01092112.1:0-13514 GCA_900303255.1 Lesueurigobius sanzi
AATTCAAGTGAGATTACCTTAGAATCAGTAAAAATTGTCATGAAATAAACCAAATAATGTAGATGACAGGAGTAAATATGTCTAATCTAGTCAAAACTGCTGTAAACCAGACTAATATTCTCAAATCGAGTCATTTATCCTCGTGCTTGATTTTTAGTTTTGTTGTAGAACCATAAAACAGAACAATAATGATCATTTTTTCTGTAAAATACTGTTTATTTTAGTGTTTTTATCATTTATTTCAGCTGAAGCACCTCAGCCCTTTCTTTAGTGCAGTCTCAAGACAAACCAAGGAGAGAAATTTGCTTTCTAAAGATAAATATTTTTTCGGTACCAGTTTTCGGTACCAATTTATTTTTCGATACCGGTAGTACCTTCATTATTTTTTCGATACCGTACTGGTATCGTTTAACGGTACCCAGCCCTAATCATGGCTGCTTCATGGAGCTTCACCCACATGAACAAACCACAAACCTGCTCCTTTTGCTGTGAATTTAAAAATATAAGTCTCTTCCAAACTGTGTCACTGAAGTTCCCATGTTTTTAGTCCCTTCTTTACATGTGTTACATAGTTTACAAAAATATCCTGACATTTGAGTACTGTATTTCCAAACCGATAGCACAGAGTATGATCTGGAGACGTGCTGTACCGAGTGTGCAGAGCTGGTCGATGGCTTTGATGATGCGGTCGCACTCGTCGGCTCTGGCCCGACAGCCCCACTCGCCCTCCACCGGGATGTACAGCAGCTCCCTGTGCTCCTCCTCGTTCAGCGGGACACTCAGGCCCAGCTCATCGGGGAAGGACGCTATGGACAAACAACAAGTCAGTACACCATATAAAAAAGGAATATCTAGAATTAGATTAACGTCATTCTCAAATCTGATGAGTTCTGACTAGGGCCGATTTCTTATTGGAATAAAACACTTGAAGATTTCTGTTCAATGAAGCAAAAGTGTTTCTCATTTATAACATTATTCATTTACTCTGTTTTAATCTGCAGAAATACTAATCATTCCTGCACCACATTCGTACAAAGGCAAGCCCAAGGACAGGCTTTCGAGCCACCAAACCTCTGATTATCAGACGACTGCTCTACACGTTTTATTTTACTTTTGTGTTCGTCTAGATTTAGTCAATACCGTATTTTCTGGACTATAAAGCAGGACACACACTAGAGGATTTTTAGCCAGATTTTTTTAGTCTGAGGAGGCGTGGCTCAATAAAAACTTTCTCTCATGGCATGATCTGTGGTGGGACTCCTCGTGTGTGTGTGTGAAAAACTACATAAGTCGCACCTTTTTGGGGAAATTTATGACAAAATACGAGACCAAGAACAGACATTTCATCTTGAAATTTATAATAATAACAATAGAATAGAGAACAACAGGCTGAATGGGTGTATGGTTTGCTAACGTAACATATTGATGGTTATTCAGCAACACGAAACATAAACAACGAACTGAATGTGTCTGGTATGGTAACGTGGCATATTAATTAATATATAAGTCACATCTGAGTATAAGTCACAGGACCAGCCAAACTATGAAAAAAGTGTGACTCATGGTCTGGAAAATACGGTACTTTTTTGTTTTAGTCTAGTTTTAGATAAAAAATAATGATTTTGTAAATTTTACATTGATGTAATTCTATTTAATCAAGGTCCACCGCTTCATGGAGCTTCTCCACATGCTTTTTTTTAGCCCCTTCCTTTTTTTTTTGTCTTTTAAAGCCGTCAAAAATATCTGTACATTTTAATCACATTAACCACTAGTCAGCAAAAATATTACTTTGACACAAAATTGACACTAACTTTAGATCATCTTACATATTAACAGATTTTTTAGTCTGGTTCGTACTTGGGCTTGTTCAGGTGGTACTCAGGGTCATCTGAAATTTGAGGCTTTCTTCCTTTTTATTTCATTTATGCTTAAGTTACACATTTAAGTGTGTTTTTCGGATTTAGACATGGTTTACATGCAGTAGAGATAATCTAGTCCAATTTAGGCATATTATAAACCTGGTTTAGTCCTGATTTGATCCAGATCTTGCTGGTACTTGGAAGGTTAAATCTTTTATGAGGTGGTACTTGGTGTGAAAAGCCCCTGAGCTATCACTGCAACAAAGTGATCTAAAATAGGTACAATATTCTTGTAATATGTATATTTATTTTAGTAGTAAGTAAAATGATCTGCCGATGGAACATGTATTTTGGCACTTAAAATCTTTCTCATTTTAGATGCAAGAAGTCTTATTCCATTGGCAGAATCTTTACTTGACAAGCCAGAACTACTCCAATTAAAGGTCAAATATACTTAATTCCAGTCATTAAAACTTACCAAGGTATCACTTTTCTTGTCTTTCAAATACATGGGAAAATCTTGCACAGTCAGAAACGTTGCTGGAAAAAGCCACAGCATAACCGTCTGAAACATCTATTTAATGAACCAGCGACGAGGGGAGAAAGCGATATCTACCGAGCCAGCCGTCGTGGGAATCAGGCCGTGTCTAATTGTTTATGTAACGAGACGTCTGCCCGAAAAAACAAACCCACCTTCGTCAGGGATGGGCTCCATGTCCCACGGGCTCATCTTCTCCGTGTCTCCGTTGTCCCAGCTGAGGGGAAAAGGCAAAACAGTTTTCAGTCTTAGCTCGTGAGTCACTGGCATCACGGCGCTTTCTCTTAATCTAAGCCATTTGTTTCCTGTTTCGCTTTGGTGACCTTCTAGCGCGTAAGATTTAAATGGTTTGAAAAGTTGTGAGCAAAAAAGAAGCATTTCCGCGAACGGCTTCGTAGAAACGTCCCCGATACTACAAGAGTAGAGGATAATTAAGCTAACGAACATGATAAACAAAAGGAGCTTGAGAATCACGTCAATGTCTGTTTGCTCAAGAGGGAAGGATTTATTACATTATTACATTATTTCAAAAACTTTTTCACATTTACGTATGAAAAATAAGCAATATTGAAACATAAAAAGCATTCAAAATTACTCAGTTACTTAGGCCACTACTACAACCTTGGATTGTATTAAATTAAGCCACTATGAACTGTTCAGACACTATGAAATACATGTCAGTTCAGATCATTTTAAAAACATTAATGTCCTCTCTGTGAATTCTCCGAAGCAATTCACAGAGAGGAAATCTCTTCCCTTGCATCCCTTTCATATTAGACAAATATATAACGCATAAAAAGTTCTTTTTCATATGTAAATGTTAAGATCTCAGCCGATGTTTCCCCATTCATCTTAATGTACTGGTGGTGGTTAATCTCTGGTGTTACCCAGGAGGGGGCGCTAACCTTTGTTTCTCCCATCTTTTCAGCCGCCCTCCATCTTAATTTTAAACTCCAGGCTCTTTAGACCAGGGGTGTCAGATGACCCCTTACGGCCTGTGGCTTTCTGAGCATGTATTAAAAAAAAAAGTACGTCTCTAGCCCATTCCTGTGAGGAGTTATGAATGTTTGATGAATTGCCCCAAATGCTCAGCACAGCCGCTAGGGGGCAGCAAAAACAAAACGAAAAACAATGGTGTGTTTTAAGTAAGGGATAATGTATAGAACACAGGTCATTATCGCCCTCTCGGTACTTATTTTCCCGACAATGACCTGCGAGCTATACATTATCACGCTTATTATACGGCTACTTGCCAACTGAACACGCACAAAATAAACTTCATACAGTCCACTTTTATGAAGGCCGCAAGGCTACTTATTGATGTTTTAAGAAGGCGGGGGTTAGAATATTTCAACTCCAACAGTGTGTTTAATAGCGAGGAAGGAGAGTACAGGGATCTTTTGAGGTATTTGAGGTAAGGAGACGGGACTATGTGGTAGAATTGAATTAAAATGGTTAAGGGGGTTGTATAGATGCTCTGGCCCACACTCCAGCACAGTAGGTGGCGGTAATGTACCCTTCCGTTGAGTGCCGCCCGCCATTAAGTAAGAAGAAGAAGAAGAAGAAGAAGACTTATTGATGTTAACAAAGATATTATATAAAACACATAATCTCTTTGGATGTTAAACTGGACGCTTCCGTTGAAGGTGCATTTGGAGAGGAGAGACCCATCTGCATCTTCCGCAACAGACATATTTTAGAAGACTTTCATAGCCCAAAAAGTAGTATTTTTTGTATTTTCCTCCTGACGCTTTTCCTCTATTTCATTAATCTCGTTAGCTATTAATGTCTCTTACTGGTCTTATCCTCCTGTTCTTCTTGGTTTTTTCTTTTTTACGTTTTGGAGACGGCGAATTGGTAAATTGGGCCTCCCAGCAGGGCTCAAAATCCCAGTACTCGCCGTAAATATTAAACTTCACTTCAAAGTCGCTAATTTTTTCCACGGCAGGGTGTCGCTGAAAGCTCACCGCTGATTTTGTTTTCCGGTAGGATAAGTGACCGGACTACTTGCTCAGTGATATGAAAGACCTGTAACAAGCACAAACTCCGTTGCCAGAAAATAATGACCGTTCAAGCATTTTCTACTTGCATTGTGAAGAGCCGTATAATAAGTAGTAATAATGTAGCCTGTGTTCTAATTTTTAGTATTGTGTGAAAAGACTGATTAAAACAGAATATGGTCATCTAAAACAGTGGTTCCCAACCTTTTTTGTCTCACGTACCCCTTGGGCCTTTCATTTATACTCCGAGTACCCCCTGCTTCGATAGATTTGTTGATTAGTTAGAAAGTGAAATGACAAAAACCCCAATTTATCAGGTTAAAAGACAGCTAAATACTCTCAGAATCTAACTCCTTACAGTTAAATGTTTTAAAATGTCTTGTCTTTGACCATAATAATCAAAAATACAATTATTTCATCTTTTTTTTTTTTTTTTTTATCTGAAATGACTCCAAGTACCCCCTGCTAACATCTCATGTACCCCTAGGGGTCCCCGTACCCCTGGTTGGGAAACACTGATCTAAAATACACCAGATTGCACAAAATTATATCTGTGTAATTAAAAATTTCCTGGAGGAGGACTCTCAAGACCCCCGACATGAATATATTTCTAAACTCCTGGTTGCACAGACTTGCAATACAAGTGAAAGCCATTATTATTATTATTATTTATTAGGCTACAGTCCCGTACGAACAATTTTAAAATGTCAATCAAATGTGCTGAATTATGACAGCGCTCATTACTATTAATCATTTATTGAAAACATGTTTTGTCAATAGTATTTTCCTGCCTCATCTTAGGTGAATTTCAGCCAACATGAATGTGACACCCTTGTTTAGAATGTTGTGATGTTGTGAACTATTGCTAAATGTAAACCTATGTTCCCCCATTATGTCCTGTATGAGTAAGCCTTGTTTGCAGCAGTGTTCGTACCAGACGCTGTAGCAGAGGAACTGGCTGTCTGGATACTGAGACTGGTACGGCTCCTGGCTCTCGATCGTCCCAAACCACCAGGCGTCATCAATCACCGACCGAAATCTGTCACCTGCGCAAAGATCACAGCGCTTCAGACCCAAGAAACCACTCGCCTTTTTTTTTTTTTCATATCTGGGGCACCTTCGCGGGCCGCTGTAAACACGTGGAAAATAGACCAACCTATGCTCCACTGCCTCCTGCGGGCGTTGTCAAACTGCTGCCGCAAAACCAGGAAGTCGATGACGTCAGGCATGTCGTGGTACCTGCAACGGGACGCCATACATGTAAATGAATTAAGGATTTAGTTTTCAAATCGTGGGACTTGGCACTTGACCTGAACTTGTGAGTTTCTGAATGGCAGTGGCTCAGAACTCACCTTAAGGTTCAGGCTAAAGGACTCAGCTTTGGACTAAGACTCGTAATCCAAGATCTCGGGCTTTGACTCTATATAGTCTCTGTGCACGGAACGTTGCTTAGCAAAGTTTCCTGTTCTTGTTTATTCCTATAAAGAGTTACACTGCAGAAAGTAATCTAGATATATTTAAATCTTTTTGTAATAAGAATATTTGACCTTTATTTGAGTAAGCCAGTGGTATGAGTCTGTTTGCCCTTACAATAAAAAAAAGCTTCTTATTGAACCTAAAGTTTACAAAAGAGATGTCTATATAGTTTTTTTCATTGGTAGATGCTCAGATACATTTATTCTATTTACATTTTATTTTTAATTTAGTACCATTTAGTAGTATTATTACCTGTTTTTGCAAACTTACTTTCTTCTTGATGGCACGTTTTCCTTGACGTTTTGCACCCCCCTGTGATTCTGTCTTAAGAGCTGTTGTAACAAGATCAATAAATATCTCATATCTTATCTTAAAAAAAAAAGGATAAATAATAATTATTGCTAACTTATAGCAGTTAAAAAATGTTTCATTTTACTTGAAAAGAGAACAAAAATCTATTTCCATTGGCAGATGTTTTTACTTGGCAAGTCAGAAAAACCCAAATAAAAGTTAACTATTCATAAATCTAGACATTTTACTAGCCGTGTCTTGTTAAAATAAATAAACATTTAAACAGCATGTAGCTGAAACTATGAGTTTTGTTCATAGGAATTACTTTCAGATACTTCTGCTGTTTGAGGTGAGATGATGTGAGATAATGACTTTTATGATTTCCTAAGATCCAATGCATTTTAATTCATAAATAAATCATAAATTCATTGGTATCGAATCGATATCGAAATTCTAGCCCAGGTTTTACTTGGTATCGGATTGAATCCAAAGTCACTGGTGTCGCCCCTCCCTACTGGAAAACCAAACCTAAACCTTTACTCTGGATCTTCACAAACTAACTACTGGTTATCACCAAGGAACCACCAAACAAACCAAACGACATTACAACTCAAAATCCTGAATTGAATCTCTTACTTCATGGAGAAGGATCCTCCGGTGAGTTTGCCCGAGTCTGGGTCCAGAAAAGCCAGTTTCAGGCAGCACAACGTGGGTAAGCCGACTTCATACTTCAGCCCGACGATCTTCACCAGCTCCTGCTCCTAAAACACGACAATGACACCGATAATAGTATATATAGTGCTAGTTACTTCATTGTACCACACGTTGGCACGCAGTGGTCGGCCTACCCTCAGCTCCATCTTGTGCCACGGCTGCTTCTTAGGATTGATGCTGAAAATCTTCTTTTGTTTTGCCATTTCCACGTACGCCTCATGGCCCTGTCTGAAGTAGTAAAGCTGCAAAGACCACATTCCATCAGCTAAATATAAATACATGGTGCACATCAAAGCTACTTCACCATTGCCTAAGAAAAACTTCCTCTATTTTATTCTGAACCAGTCATTTATAATTGCTGCATCACTAAAACACAACAGATGCAATGATATACAGTAGGTGCTTGTGTAACATATTAGTTTGCAATTCAAAGTCAATGAAAATGTTTGAGAGAAAAATCCATCCAAAATGATGCTTTTAATGTATTTGTACAGGTCATTTCAGTAATTCACACTCATATGTAGCCAAAATATGTACTCAAGTAAGAGTAATGTTACTTTTACTCAAGCAGAAGTAAAAAAAAAACAGCCCAAAATAATTACTAAATTAAGAGTAAAAAAGTACTTGTAGATAATGGTATTGTTGGTAATGGTATGGGAGGTCACACAATGGAACTTTTTGGGTGGTTTGGGGGGAGGGAATGCGGGGAGGGGTATGGAGAGAGGAAACGGGAAAAGAGAGATAGTTGAGAGAGAGAAAAGGAAGAGAGAGAGAGAGAGTCGGGGCAAAAAGTACTGTATGACTCCAAGAAGTACAGATATTTAAATGTAACTACACTGCAAAAAATGTATATATCTTGATGAGTTAAAATGATTTGAATTAAAGGAATAGGCCACTATTTTTCATCCTGAGATGTGTTCTTACATAACACGGGAGTGGGGGAGAATCCTTTAGGAGCTTCATGTTACTGTGCGGAGGTCAAAGTGGTGTTATTCCGCCTTAAAATATAGTACCTGTTTTTATCCGCTCAGAAAACTGACAGGTTTAATGTTTGTGTAACTATACTTGGATGGTGTAACTACTCACATAACTGTATTTAAATAGGGGAAACGTGGAGGAGCTTGGTGGCTTCCAACTTCAACCTCTGAGAACCCCAATGGAATAGTTAGCGGAGAGGGCACGCTCAAAGTCCAGACAGGTCCAGCATCAACTCGTCTAAGCTCATGCAAGAACACAGCTCAGGATGAAAAATAGTGGCCTATTCCTTTAAGAATATTTGACCCTAATTTGAGTAATTTGGATTTGTAAAGTAAAAAAGATCTGTCAACGGAATAAGATTTTAAGTAAGATATGATTTAATTTCTAATTGTTATGTGCAATAAGACATTTTAACGTATTTCAGATGTTATTAGACTGTTTTAGGTGCAAAAATACTTTTTTCTTTTTAAACTTTTTCTTTTATTGTTTTTAAAAACTTTGTATTGTATTGTATTATATACTTTATTGTCCCACAATGGGGAAATTTGTCTTGGTACATGGTGCTGCTTCGTACATTCACACAAACACAGTCAAACAAACAAAGTAACAATAGAAGTTACAGGAGTAAAATAACTTTGAACCCAACCAAACGAGAGAAACAGTAACAAAAACAAAACAGAAAAAAAGAAGGGTAAAGGAGGGGCACTGATCACAGCAACTTGTCATGTAACACATAAAACTTGAGAGATAACATCCCTGTGTTTATAATCTAACACAAAAATACTTGTTTTATTGGCAGATCATTTTACCTACTCAAATCAAGGTCTCATTTCAAGAAATTTAAACCTATTTTCAGATGAGTTTTTTCCAGTTCTGTACTGCCCACTACCCTCGTCTGATGTAAGTGTGATGATATCAGCAGCAGACTGAACATATGGAGGGAGTGTGTGGGCGCGGGCCGTACCTCGTCTCCCATCTGGGGGTTGTAGGGACAGCGGCGCGGGACGGTGTCTGTGATCCAGTTGGAGGGCAGCCACTCCTCCAGCGTCAGGCCCTGCTCCTGCAACTGGGCCCTCTGCAAAATGACAACCAGTCAGTTTATTATCAGGCTGTACAGTTGGAATGAATCCCATTCAATCCCATAATTAGCAAATACTATGAGAATGAAAAACAGAAAGTAAACGATAAATGCTCAGTCTCTAAACCGTGGACTGTCAATAACTTAAAGACCAAAGATTTGTGGTTTTATTTTGTTAGTGTATTTGTTATAAAGATTTGCTCTGAAGGATTTTTTTTATATCTTGTTTAGTTTTTTAATAAACTAGTAGTGAAAAAAAGAAATACATTAAAACAAAGATCTTAATCAGGGAGAAATCTAGCCAAAAAATTCAAAATTGACCACTGCCTGATAAATATATGTTTTCACCAGCCGTGCCTCACCTTAAAAGAATCTTTAGGATGAGACTGCAAGATTAAGTGTTATTAGCGCTGCACAAAATGAGAAAAAAAACATCCACAGACCTTCCTCTTCTCCTTCTCCTTCTCCTTGGGTTTGCTCTTCTTTGGTAAGGCGCCGTCTTTCTCCGGCTTCTCCTTCTTCTTCTCTTTCTTCCGCTCGTCCTTCTTCTTGTCCCGTTCCTCCTCGGAGCTCTTCTTCTTCACTTTGACGCTCTTTTTGGGAGGCTCCAGGTTGATCCCGGCGTCGGCCGTCCAGTCGGAGTAATCACTGGAGCACTCGCTGGAAAGGAATATAGCAATGTGCAATGAAATCAGTTATATCTTTTTATCCTATTCCAGTGTTATTACTACTGTTTGCAAACCATTTTTCTTCCTGACGGCACATTTCCTGCCTTTTTGCACCCCCCTGTGTGATCCTGTCCTAAGAGCTGTTGTAACTATCTTATCTAAAATCTTATCTTATATAAAAATGGCCAAAACTGCCTTTATTTTCTGTAACGAAATCTAAATAATGGATAAAGTCAGGTATAAATGTGTGGTCTCGTCTCATTTTGTTGAGTATTTTGGACATCTAGTTAGTTATTAGTGATTTTTTTGATGCTCAAAATTCACTAAATCAGTGTATGAATTAGAAAAAACGAACTTCAGACTATTGCTAAGTACAAGACCGGAAGATTTGGTTTCTGTAGCAGCTTTTAAAGTGGAAAATGGCCTTTGAAGTTACAATTTTCTGTACAATTCTGAGTTTATATGCAGTGTCTACAACTAACTACAAATTAGAAACACAGTACACGCAATAGAAATATAAATTATATATAGAGAGAGATTTTAAATCCTGACCTTGAACTGCTGTGGTCATCGGGCCAGGGCTCCTTTTTCTCATCTTCCTTCTCGTCTTCAGAAGAGTGACCGTTTATCTGACGAACTTCTACCTCGGCCTGAAAACATGACATCACGTTATCAGACAAACAACCAAAGAACAGACATACACTGCGTAAAAGGTTATGGAGAAGTAACGTTTTCTTGAAATTATTAGATTTGCGCTTGATTTTTATTTACTCGTTAAACTTGGCAATTCAGAATGACTTGAATGAAGGTCAAATATTCTTAATCCGAGTAATTCTAAACGATCAAGATATCATTTTTGCAGTGCATTGTTGTAAGTGATGCAGTATTTCTTTGTAATATGAGACAAAGTGGTTTTATTTGCACATTTAAAAGCAATCACTTCCACTTTAGAGGGAAGAATTTGCTCGAAGGCAGGCAGGAGCTTAACCATGACTAATAAAATGGCCGCTTTTCTTTCATTTCCTGCATCTATTTTGAAAACTCACACAGCATATTAAGAAGTTGGCAGAGTATATCCTATCTGTGTACTCTTATGTGTATATTATGAACTAAAACTTCAATGCACAAAGTCTTTACCTCGGAGGCGCTCTCGTCCTCGTCGCCCGCGCTCTGGCGACTCGTCTCCTCCACCGCGGCCCGAGTGTGGTAACCGTGGTTACCCTGACTCCGCCTCCCGTCATCAGGGGCGCACTCGGGAGGAGCGTGAACCTGCGAGCGACAGCAATGAGGAGATTTAGACACGAAAGCGGCTGCAGCAGTGCATTGTTGTCAGAGTAATGTAGTGATTAAAGGTGCAGGTGCCTCATGAGACAAAACTTTCACCAAAACATATTACACACAATTATAATTTTTACTTAGTTTTCCCTGGTTTGGCACTTTTTGCAATGTTTATTTTTCACTTCCTTATTGGAAATGGGCACAGGCAGAAACATGCCTTTAGCTGCACCCTAGTCTGTAGCACGCCGAGCTAGCTTAAACTTCCTGGACTCTGCGTAATCGTATGTCCTCTCCCCCACTCAAACGAATGGAGGAGAGGCCAGTCCCTATAAAAGTATGGTGGGGTATGACATGACGATTATGTGATAATGTAATTTCTGTGATTTCAATTTCATTATCAGTTGATAAAAGGAGGTTTAGTGAGCATTGGGCGCGTATCTGACCCTCAAAAATGACTTAGCATTTCACTCAGATGCCACTTTTACACACTATTTCTAATATTAAGTACAATTTCAAACAGTCTGTTCATTCATTAATGATTTCTAAGGAGGCTCTGACATGTAGTCGATCAGCTGACAGCAGCCGAAAACATCTAGACTGTTCATAAATTGCGATGTTTGGTGGCTAATGCTAAGGGCTATAGGGAAAATACATTAAGGTGTCTAACAATTCTGAAAACCATACCGGAGTAGCTGTCTTACTAACAGTCCGTGACCGTTAGCATTGGAGGGCATTGCTCCTATTCATTTATCTGGTAAACAATTCATAACGGTTGCCGTGCCGACCATATTACACCAATGAGAAATTATTAAATCAGCACTTCGCTGATGTACAAACCAAGTTTAATGCTTTCCACAAATATTACCCATAAAACTAAGTCATAATTACAAAAGGATTTATACCTGTCATACGCACTTTAAAGATTTCTCGTTGGTGCCCAAGACAAATTTACCCTTGTGGGACAATAAAGTTTAATTCATTCAGTTCATTAATTCGCATGGCAACAGTTATGAATTGCTTACCTTTCTGTGCTCACACCCAATATGTACAAGTGAAAAATAAACATCCCAAAAATGTCAAACCAGGGAAAACTAGGTAAAGAAAATGGTAAAAATCTGTGAAAATCGTGTGTCGTTTGCACTTTTAAATCATGACTCAATTCAGGGCTGCCATAAATCCAAAGCTCATTTTCAAACAACTTATAAAACGATCATTCTTCCAGACGTTTCTTGGCGAACATTTCTCTACGGACAAGGATCACGGCTCTGCAAAGCTTGTCCGTGTGCGACACTCACTCTGTTTTCTTTGGCGACGGAGTGGACTGTGCGTCTCCTGCGCTCCGACTGATAGATATTGATCTCCTCGTTTCCTTTCGCCTCCCGCCAGTTCACCTGCCGCCTACAGAGAGAGAGAGAGAGAGAGAGCATGTGTTCACAGGACGTAGATATGATGAACATTCATGTAAATATGGTGTAGATCTGTGGTTTCTGGACGGGTCGCAAAAAACAGAGCTCAAACTTAAAGAGGAAAGAGTGTCTTTTATACTTCCACCTCAGAAACATCCGCCGGCTCCGCCCTTCTCTCTCCCCCCAGACCACTGCCACACTCGTACACAGCCTCGTCCTGTTTGGTCTCCCTCAAAAAAAAACTCTCCATAAACTCCAACTGGTCCAAAACGCAGCCTCCAACAGCTCCACTGCCTCCCCATCACTCACCACATCCAATATAAAATCCTGCTCCTCACATTCAAAGCTATCCACAACCTGGGCCCTCCATACCTGACTGATCTCCTCCATATCTCCACACCTGCCCACTCACTCCGCTCCTCCTCCTCTCTCCAGCTCACTGTCCCTCCTCCAGCCCGCCTCGTCACCATCATGGGGGAGTAGAGCCTTCAGCCGCTCTGCTCCCCAGCTCTGGAACACACTTCAAACCCATCCTCTGAGCACTACCGCTTTGGCTTTCAGTTTTGTTAAAGGACTAAATAAGTTTATTTTGCAACACTTCGTCATGGCCTTGGTCAGAGACGTAGATGACCACTTTGGGCTCATCGTCGTTGTCGGACTACTACTACGAGCCTGTACTTTCGTTTTATCATTTACTTCCGAAGTGTATTTCAGAATATATCTGTGAAGTTTGAGGATGAATGGATGATCCGTAACCGCAAATGGTTTCCTTACATCAACAAAAGTCTAAAAGATAGAATAACTCTCCCTCACCCATTCACTTCCATTGCACAAATCCACTTCAAAACACTCCTTGCCTATGAATTCCCAAACACCGTTATCTATATATTTTGACTATTATCTGTTGCTAATGAATATATCTTTGATAATATTTGGTATTTTTGCATGATGTCGATTGATGATTGTGCAACTAAAATTAGTGAGAAATTGATTTAGAATTTATTTTACTTTATACTTTATATACGAATATCAAGTAAATAATATCACTTATCAAACTTATTTTTGTATGTACAAAAACACCTAGATTTTCTCATTTCTAATTGTAATAACTTTCTTTATATTTAAATATAATATCAGTGATACTTTTTAAAAACTTTTACAGTTGTGTAGGACTATCAATGCTTTCTGAACATATTCAACACACTTATAAAAAAATACAGCGATAATA
>OMNZ01092113.1:0-12728 GCA_900303255.1 Lesueurigobius sanzi
CACGTGTTGCACTGCTATCTCTGCAGGACACTGTTTATGATTGACAGACACGAGTTTAATTCAATAAAATGATCTGCACAAGACAAACTTTATAAAGTGACTAAATAAATGCCCAGAGCCTCCACAGAGCAGCCTCAAGATCACTGCTAAACTAATGTTTGTGTAGGTTCTCAGTCGTACAGGAGTTGTCCATCGTAGGCAAAAATTATTCAGTCTTCATCTGTACTCTGTAGTTGAAGTGTAGGACGTTTCGATCTTACTCCAAAGACGATCTTTGGAGATCGAAACGTCCTACACTTCAACTACAGAGTACAGATGAAGACTGAAGATTTTTTGCTAAACTAATGGTTTCACCGCTTTATTTACAATATCAATCTAATATGCAAATTAGCCACATGCTGAATGTGCCGATAATAACATGCAGAGCAGCTCCTGTGTTTGCGTGAAGTTTATAAAGTGCTGTTTATTGAAACAAAATAAAAAACAGTTGACAATCTGTTTAAAGTCAGTGGTGGACAGTGGAAGAAGGAGTATTTTTGTAGTCAGGATTGTGGGTAACGGAGTATTTTTGAAACAGCTGTTGGTGACTTAACTTCCCCTGTAGTTTCCGCTGAGTAAGGAAGGTTCAAATTGGTGCAAAATGCGCAGCTGAGGCACAGTTCCTAACTGCTGAGGGACCTTAATGTTGAACCCATGACGTAGCTCTCAAAGGTTAAGGAACAGGTAAGGTAAGGTAAGGAGGTGTTTCGTTCCCATTTTAGATGCAGCCCAGGTCTTTAAGCTGGCCTGGGAACGCCTTGGGATCCCCCATGAAGAGCTGGAGGAGGTGTGTGTGGATCGGGAAGTCTGGGCATCTCTGCTCAGACTGTTGCCTCCACGACCCGGCCCCGGATAAAGCGGAAGAAAATGATGGATGATGGATAATTGGCTATAGTCCTATACCAGTATTGATAAAACATATTTTGATCGTGGGTGCCGAGTCTCACCTTTGTTTAACCATTTTTCTCCTTAAACGTAATATGTAGCTAACCTCCTCTCTCTCTTCTCTCAGTTGTTGATGGTGGACGTCCAGTTGATGATGCATGGCCGTGTGAGTCCAGAGGAGTACATCACAGCTGCTCTCCTCATTTACCTCGACGTGGTTCTGATCTTCCTCTACCTGCTCGGACGCAGATGAACAGAACACACACTTTCACACAGCGCGGACAGTTCTTTGCATATTTAAAGTTTCTTTTTGTCTGTTACAAGTTGTGCGTCTGTGCTCAAAGTTCAATTCGATTTGTGAAACCAGAGCAACCAAAAATACAATACAACATTGTTATATTGAAAATGTTTGGTTGAAAGTGCTTTTGTGTTCAAGAATATCAAATTATTAGGGGGCCTACAAATAGCAGCAACTCAAATTTAATGATTTGTAAACGCTGAAACACCCCTTTACGTAACTGTAAAATTGATGCACAATTGACAGAAATCTTGTGTTGTGGCCCTTTTTTGATAAACCCCTGGAGTAAAAAAATGAAAAGAAGCTCCACAGTGTATAAGGCAATGTTAATGACAGAATGCACACTTTTGTACAGGCAATGCTTCAAAATCTGTGGTTATTTCATTTATTTATTGATTTGCTGTATTGAAATCTGAAATAAAAACTGAAAAAAGGTCTTTCTGTAATTCATTTATTCCAAAAACTCCACAAAAACCTTGCAAATATAAAGATATGCCTCAAAGTAGTGCCCAAAATATGCTAAAATGTGTAGTCTCCAACAACTTTTATGAATGAATTTAGTCGACTTCCAGCTCACTATAGTCAGAGAAAACATTACTTTGGCTAAAACGGGCCCATCGTCCCTCAATATGATCCTCAAATTGGTTTTATTTTGTAAAAGTGACACAGTTGGAGACTTTTGAAATATGTTTATGAGTAAGTAACAATAAAGGACTCACGAGGCTAAACAGACAAATCAAAAATACGATGCTTTGCTAGTTTTCATGAAGAGATTCACAATTTAAAAAGGCAGAACATACAGTAGAATAGTGCAAATATGTTTTCAATCAAGTTCTTCTTCTCTTAAGGCCTTGTTTAGTTTAGCATTTCAAAATCCAACCTTAAAATTCTTGTTTCTTGACTGTACAATGAGCAGCTGCATCTTTAGAGTTTAGACAAGTAAAGTAAACAGATGAAGCTTCTCAAAATTAACAAAAATGGTTGATGTCAGAGTTTTGTCCGTCTAAAAATGTAATTCTAAAGTATTTTTATCGATTGTGAACAGGCAGGACAGTTTCTTGAGATGAGCAAACCATTCCGTCGAACAGAGGAATGAGGACAAAGTAGATATTGGACACAACGGGAAACATTTGAGCAAAAAAAGGGCACAATTTCAACCCAAACAGCAGCCCAGTGTGTCTTAGAGCGTTTTTTCTGAAAGGATAATGGCAGCAGGGCTGGCGACAAGAGGGGGACAACCAGGTCAGTTTCCCCGGGGCCCAGGACCAGGGGGGGCCAATGAAGAAGTGAAATTCATATTTAAAAAAATCATAGAAAATTGGGGGAGGGGGCCCATGTGAATCCTTCTTGTCCTGGGCCTAATAAGTCTGGCAACGGCCCTGGTTTGGGGTTTTCAAGTAAAAATAAGGCATTTTATGAGTAAAAAAAAACACTGTATGTACAAGCAAAAAAGAAAAAAAATGGATGGAGCCAGGTTTAAATGTATGTTTTATTTTGTTGAAATATTTTGTTTGAAGATATTTTGGATATTCAAAATTTTTGGATGACAATTATTGTAGTGAAAAATATTGTGATTTTACGATTATTCACAATTATCGGATTTTAGGAAGACCAGGTTTAGACCAGGTTTAGGCCACGTTTAGGCCACGTTTAGGCCACGTTTAGGCCACGTTTAGGCCACGTTCAGGTCTAAACCTAAACCTGGTCTTAGACCAGGTTCAGGTCTAAACCTTGGCTTAGACCAGATTTAGACTAGGTGTAGTTCAGGTTTAGAAAAGATTTAGGCCATATTTAGACCAGGTGTAGATCACGTTTAGACCAGATTTAGACTAGGTTTAGGCCATGTTTAGACTAGGTTTACACCAGGTTTAGGCCAGGGGTAGACCAGGTTTAGACCATGTTTAGACCAGGTTTAGGCCATGTTTAGACTGGGTTTAGGTCACGTTTAGGCCAGGTTTAGGAAACGTTTAGACCAGGGTTAGGCCGGGTGTAGGCCTTCACAAAAGGTATATATAATAGTAACACTAATGTGATTTTTGTTGATGTAAAAACCTATGTAAAAAAAAATATAGACAGATTTTTTGAAACCGCTGATTTCCATGCGCTTGCACTTTCACTTTCGTTTTTACCATGATATGCCAAACAAAGCACATGGTTCTTTTGGGACTCTTCCTTTAGCGCCATTAAACATTTATCATGCCAAGATGAATAAGATAAGATTTTCTCTTTGCACACTGTTTTATTTAACTTGACTTTTGTTTTGTTGGTGGACATTTCTTCAGCCTTTACCGTTGAGTGGCTCCATTCGGACACAAACAAACTGTGGCCCACAAACCTTGAGCAGATACCAACCGCGAAAGTCAGTGAATTTTTGCCATTTTTACTCATAAAATGCCTTATCTTAATATGAAAACATAAAATTACATCAACTGCAATGCAATTTTTCCTCACGTGTTTAAAATTGATATCACTCAATTTATATCTTTTCCCTCTTCACCTGTATCGTCTCGATAATTTCCCTCTTGAAAAATCCAACCCAGTGACAGAACATTTACGGTTTTCCCACATCATGAAAGCGTTTCTCTGCAACAGCGCATGGCCAGTTTAGGTCTGCTCTCCTCGGAGATGATCCCAGACCTCCCCCTCACCACAGAGAGGAGAAGTTGAACTTGACGCGCAGCAGGTACCTCATTCGAGTCTGGGACGGATTGTAGACGATGAACTCGTTGTAAAGCAGAGAGTAGCCCCTGTTCTTGGAGGCTCCCGTGGAAATGCACGGACCCATCGGGACAGTCATGCCGTCTCTGGAGGGAAGGAAGAGGAGCAGAGTGAGGAAAACGAGTGGAAAAGGTGTAAGAAAAGTCAGAATCCCATTTAACACGATGATACAGGGGTTCAGGCGAGACACTGCAGGTGACTCTTTTGGGAACATCGTCATACAGTGGTTTTTGTCTTTGACGCAGCTCTGAGCTCAAATACTTTCTCTCCACTCACTGCTTCTACGGTCAGGATTAAACCAGAAGTAAACCAGGAGAAAACTAGGTCTAAAATTGGACAATATCACGGACTGAATCTGGACTAAGTAGGACTAAAGAAAGTAAAAGACTAATGCAGAGACTGAAATCATGGTCTAAATCAGAAATAAAACGATGGTTACCCTGGACTAAACCCAAGACTAAACCAGGTCTAAACCCAAGGACTCAATTAGAAATAAACCAAGAGAAAACTGGGTCTAAATCGGGTCTGAACCTGGACAACATCACAGACTGAACCAGGACTAAACCATGAGGGAAACATGTCAAAACTCTGTAAGGACTGAAACAGGTCTTATAGGGCCTATCTCAACAGCCTGGAGACTAGTTTGCAACCTCGCAGAGACTTGAGTCTCCAAGACGTCTCCGCGAAGTGTCCCGATCTCCAGGGAGTTGCGGGAGACTAGTTGGAGACTCTTTTCAAGTCTCTGTGGAGACTCTTTCAAGTCTCCAACAGGTTGTGGAGACTTTGTGGAGACCTATTTTGAATGTGACTGGGGAGACTGGGGGGCCTCTGAGAAGCCTCTGAGACTTCGCCACAACTGAATTGAGACCTGATGCAGACTTGGAAAAATTCTCCAACTCCCTGGAGACCTCCTGGAGACTAGGAGACTCTGCAGAGACGTCTCGGAGAGCTACTGAAGTAAATCCATCTTGAGAAAATGGTCATTGAAGGTACAATTTCCCATATAGTTTTATGGAGATTAAGGTGATTTATTTGTTTCCAGGAGAAAGTTTATATGCTAAGAGCAAACTGGTCCAAAACCTGAAAATGGAAACTTTGCCTGCAGTGTCTCCCCTGAAGAGGAAATAACATTGTAACATGGATAAATGCTTAACGATCGTGCTAAAACCCACAGAGTGACTGAGTTCTTGGGGTCCGGTCCGGTCTGTCCCAGGCCTTTGGTGCTGTGTTTCGCCGGAGGAAGTATATTGGCCTCGTAATCCGCGTCCATCAGCTCGTTACTGTCTCCCAGAGCCACCTGCAGCGAGAAGATTAACAATGGTGAGAATAAAACACAGCATTAGCGGGGAGGGGACAGGGTCTGGGATATGATTGACACAGACATTGAAGTATTACACTGCACGGCCAAAAAGAAAGTGGCCACAAAAGGAAATGTCACACGCACCTTGGACGACCTTTAGCTTTGATCACTGCACCATGAGCTGTGGCATTGTTTCAATAAGCTTCTGCGGAGTTAAAAGATTTATTTCCATCCAGAGTTGGATTAATTATTCACCAAGATCTTGTATCGATGATGGGAGAGTGTGACCACTGCACAAAGCCATGTCCAGCACATCCCAACAACTCTCAGTGGAGTTAAGGTCTGGACTCTGTGGTGGCTAAGGGTGTGGTAGTAGTCAAGTAGTGATGCTCCTGAACCACTCTTTCTAAATGTTAGCACAATAAATCCTGGCATTGTCATCTTAGAATAATCCTGTATCATCAGGGAAGAAGGAATAGTCCTAAGGATGGAAAAACTTGGTCCTACAGGATGTTCATGTTTCAGTTGATCTCATTCTTTGGGCTCATTTTGTTGCTGAACCTAAAACTGACCAATGGCAGCAGCTTCAGATCTATTTGCTTGGTTAAATCCAGGTGAAGACTTTTTTTTTTTGGCCGGGCAGTGTAGATCATGGAGAGTGATAGCGATGTTTGAGGTAAACCAGAGGCCATGAGATGAACATGGAAACATCGATGGAGATCTTCACATTTACGACTGAAAACTAACATATTTGTCTAATATAAAAGAGAATTTATATTTTTTTGCTGTAGAAGATTCACAGGACAGGTAATGTTTTACAGTGGCTAAAGTTAGCAGGAAGTTCAGGTTCAGACTTAAAAAGGTAAAAAACAAAACAATATCGAAACACAAGCTGGAAAATGACTCAATTATATGGGCAAACTACTACAACTAGGGCTCCTTTGAGTAGTAAAAAAAAAAACGGAAATTGGTCACATAGGGGCGTGGCTGCAGGTGTGGCCGATGATAGCAAATACCTCCGCGACGAAATGTCATAGAGACTTACGTATTTTTGCTGTGGAATGAGAAATGTTCGGGCTTTAAAATTAGCCCAGCCATGTCCTCCTAGGCCTCTGGGAGAAATGGCAATTCAATTTGCGATTCTAATATTTATTTTTAATGCAATTCAGTATTGTCTAAGCATGGGATGATATGGAAATTTTGTCTTACAATTGACAATGGACACATTTTCTCCGATTCACAATATTATCACGGACTTCTTAAATTATGAAAAAAAATGCTGCAATCAACTAATCGTGCCTTCTTTTCATTGCGGTTTCCAATATTATTGTTTATTGTCACAGCCTGTCAGCAAAATATACTTCTAAAATTGCTTTTATACATTGTAGTAATACTCATTTATTGTATTTCAAACACTGGAGATACAAGACAGAAAAAACCCTCACATTTATAAAATGCCTTATTTTTATATGAAAATATAAAATGATGGAAAACTTGCAATAGATTTTTTTCTTATATCTATGTCAGTAATAAACAGGAAACATTTCAAATTAATATCCCTCAATTTAAATTTTTTTCACCCTAAAAAACCTTAAGTTTTTTTTAGAATTTTAAACTGACCTCAGAGAGCAGCAGCAGCCCAACGTTGTTTTGTTGACTGGCGAAGCAGTAGTTGGCGCTTTTTGACGACATGTCGGCAAAATAGATGCCCTTTCCGAACTGGACAGAAGAAAAAGGAGTTAATGGTTCATAAATATTACTGTGAATGATGTTTAAAGCTGAATAAAGACCATGTATCCAGTGACGGGAGCTTCAGGCGGAGCGATCCTCAGGCCTTTACTGAGAATCCCCACCCAGTTGGACAAACGAGAGCCGTGCCACAGCAGAGTCCTGGGAAAACAAATACACTTTATTTAATACAGAGGTTCAAAAGTGGTGGGTCGCAAGCCTTTCAATCTTAAATAACCATTACCCACATGCTCAGAGGGAACCATCAGTGACGGCATATTATAGTTGAACAAACATAAAAGTATTGAGGTAAAAGTTTAACCTGTTGTGAAGGTCTTTGAGGAAGTTGTCTGCTTCTCCTTGTCGATCGACAGAGAAAATGTCCATGACGGTCATGGTGTAGTCTCTGTGCGTCGAGGCGTGAGTCGACTGAAGGTAGCGCTCAATGATCTACAGGAAATACACAAGAAAACAGGAATTAAATTAATTTCCATGTAAACAATAACTAAAAATTATTTTAAAATCCATCAGAAAAGTTGAAATTTGACAACAATTCCCCGGGCTTCGCAAATAAGGTCTTTCCTGGAAACAAATGAAAAGAAGAAAGAAGCTGGCCTTGATGACTGTGTTTGTGTGTTAGTCTTGTTGCAACCAAACCTCCACATCATTCGCCCCTACAGACTCCAAATTGTACGGTCTTGTAATAAAACAATATTATAAAATGTTTTCACTGACCAATTCCTGTCTGATTTAAAGAGCATACAATATTTTCATTAAAACACAGTTGACGCAATTATACTAAAGTTTTAGCTACAAATGTTTACACAAGTTTTTCTTGGGTTGACATTGTTTGCAATGTTTATTTTTTACTTCCCTCTTGGACATGAGCACAGGAAGTGAGATACGTAGCAACAAACAACCAAACGGTTGCAGTGTGGAACATACTGTATCGTACCGATGAGAAATGAGTGAGAATCATACGGAACTTACCCCTCTTAATAGATGTAATAAAAATAAGCCATCCCTCTCTGAACAAATCTATGTAACCAATAAAATCAACTCAATAAAACCATAAATTTTAACCTCCACAATTTTGATTTGTGACCAGCCACAGGAACCAGGGACACAAGTCGGTTCTGGGGCATTTTGAGTTATTCACAGATTCTGAAAGAGTAGTCTCCAAGCTTTCCAACAATATGTAACATGGAAATGAAGAAGTTGTGGCCATTTTGAGGTAGGCACTTTGCAAAAGGTAAACACGAGAAAAGACTTCTCTTAGTTGGCTTGTTTGAGACAATGGTGCTCATTCACTGTAAAAAGTGTTGCTTCCATAGGAATTTTTAAAAATGGTGTAAGCGGTTCCATCGTCCGTTTTGTGTTCAGCCAACAAACTTAATTTAATGTCTTGTTACTACATAATAAAGAGTTGATGTTGGCTGAACACAAAATGGCTGATGGAACCGCTTACGCCATTTTTTAAAATTTCCTATGGAAGCAACACTTTTTACAGTGTTTGCATCTCATTTTCGTTTCCATTTTGTCATTGGCTGAAGCGAAGTAAGGAATTTAAGCTTTTTACTAGGAGATTACTGTCGGAAATGATCACCCGTGAATAGCCAGTATGGAAATTAACTGTGCCGCGGCACACAGCCACTGAATATCTTGAAAATAAACCCGGTTTTCAAACACAAAATGTATGCTTTTAAAAAAGATACCAAAAACAAAAATCACTAATTTTGAAAAAAACACTTGCTACTGTGCTATTTTGCTCGAATGTTGTGCTGCCGACTTGTGTCCCTGGAAGCCATGGCACGTCACATATTTGTTGGTGAAAAAATATGCAATTATTGCTGTGTTTACACATAAACTTAATGTACTTGTTTTTAAAATTGTCTCACACATACATTTTTCTTTCCTCTTCACCTGCAGCGTCTCCCCTTTTAGTCCATGTATGTGCACATAGAATGACAAACCGAACTTGAAATGACATAGATCTTAAAAGCCCTTTCTGACCTGGTATTCTTGTCCGCTGGAGTCCATCGGCTGCAGTCCACAGTGCAGAGACTTGTACTGTTGGTCCAGAGGATGCTCGTCGCCTTCTCCGCTCGACTGAACCATCTTCACCGCGATCTGGATGTCGCTCAGAGCCTGGAACAGAAAATAAAATCTTTGGAGGAGTGGAGGAAGATTTTGTGATATTTATTGAAGCTTCTCGTCACCCAATATAGCAATAATTGGGTAAAATATTGTGCAACCCATTGTCAAAACCATTTCCAAGGCAATAAAATAAAATAATCACATCCGATAATTTACCTCTAAAAGCTCGATCTTCTCCTTCAGTTCCTCCTCACTGCGGATGATCGGAGGAGGCTTCAACCTGGAAATTCACTCATTTTAGTGACACAAATTCCCTTTCACTGGTTATGGACATGTTTATTTCTATTCCGTTGATGAAACTGACCCAAAGTCATGAGGGATTCGTGTGTAAAACTGGTTACAGGCGTCCAGCAGGTCTCTGTTACTGCCTTTCTTTTTCAAACACTCCTCGATCTTCTTCAGAGCAGCGTATCCGGCTCGAATCTGCTCCGTGGTCAGCTTACCTAAGAAACAAAACACTTTTTTAGGAATATATTTACATTTATTTAGAGTTTTAAAGACAGGGGGGTCAGACACGAGACGGAAATGGTCAGAAACTTCATCTTATTTGAGGGAATTTCAGAAAAAGTCGACCTATTATTAAAGTCACTTTGCCTAAAACAGTGGTTCTTAACTGATGGGTTAGGACCAAGAAGTGAGTCGCAGAATTGTTTTTCATGGGTCGCAAGCCTTTCCCAGTATTTTCTTTTTAAATATATATTTATCAACTGAAAAAGTATTAAAAACACAAACAGAGTCTGTCAAAATGTCTGTTATCAGGCTGTTTTTGTTTTGTTTTTTAATCATGAATTTAGCTTTTTAGGCTTATTGAATGCTTATTCTACAAGAATTTGTGGGGAAAATACTTGGATATAACAAATTCAATTCTTATTTGGGTCATGGCTTGTTTTCCCAAGGTGTTGGTGGGTCCTGAAACCAAACCAATTGAGAACCACTGGTCTAAAAGATTATGATTAGAGACACCCAAGTATTAAAGACGGGTATATGCTTTTTCCATCCATAATACTCTCGAACACATCTTGAACATTATTTTGCACTTTGTTGGTTAGAAAATGCTATATTGTTACAAAATAACAAAATCTGTAGTAGTTTCACTTCCTGGTTCTACAGGTGAACTATCGTTAAGCCCCTCCCCCTCAGCTGCTCTACTGTGGCGAGAGAGGGAGAAAAAAAAAGGACCAAAATAGGCCGTGCAGCTGCAATAACGATGTTTTTGAAAGGATAAGGCTTCGCCAGAGATGGAGAGGTAAGTACAGTAGGCCGGTCTGTCGGCCCGGATTTTACGCCCAGTTAAGCACACGCCCGGCCCGAGAAGACACATTACTCCGGCCCCTCCCACTCCCCCATTTAAAAACTGTGTAGATGTAGTGAAATACGACTCCAGCACTGTTTATGACAAGGAAACATTATTACATGGTTGAAAGTTCAAAAAAGTACATTTAACATGATTTTTAATAAATCCTAATGTATTAAAGAACTACTTCTGTCTGTCCCGACTGTTGGCCCTGAACCCCAGTTTGAGAAGCACTGACCCAGAGGAGCTTTGCGAGTGTCGAACTTCATCTCCAGCACACACTCCTCCATGGCCTTCAGGTCACCGATCAGCTCCAGTAGAGACTGGACTTTAGGGTCTAAAGAGCACGGGTTCTTCACAGGAGCAGCGACCGACTCTGGTTTATTCTCCTCCTGCAAAAAAATAGAAGAGAGAAGCAGGTAGTTTGTTCCCTCATCAAAACAGGTAGGATTTGGATGAAAATAAACCTGAACTTAAACAGCCACATTAAATCAATAATATCATCAGCTTTTTACCATCTAAAACATTGCTAAAGGTATAGTGTCTAAAGCAGACTTAGAGAGACTAATCCATGTGTTTGTCCCCAGCAGGTTAAACTATGTTAATACGGCTGCTCACTGGCCTCTAAACCAGCTGTAAAACAGCTGCAGTACATCCAGAACGCTGCTGCTTGAGTCCTGACTAGAACCAGGAAATACGACCATATTAGTCCAGTGCTCAGATCTCTGCACTGGCTTCCTGTCGCTCAGAGAATAGACTTTAAAATAGCTCTGCTTGTTTACAAGTCTCTTCATGGTCCAGCACCAAAGTACATCTCTGACATGTTAGTGCCGTATGAACCATCTCGGGCTCTGAGGACCTCAGGGAGTGGTCTCCTGCTGGTCCCAGAGTCAGGACTAAACATGGACCTCAGGGAGTGATCTCCTGCTGGTCCCAGAGTCAGGACTAAACATGGACCTCAGGGAGTGGTCTCCTGCTGGTCCCAGAGTCAGGACTAAACATGGACCTCAGGGAGTGGTCTCCTGCTGGTCCCAGAGTCAGATGTTTAAATCCAGGCTCAAAACAGTTCTTTTTAACTGTGCAGATGACACTGAAAGTATTTTATCTACACTCTTCACTTTTAATGTAATTAGTTAATGATTATATTTGTTTTATTGATTGATTTTTTCTGCTTTCTTTGCACTTTGAATTGCCTCGTACATGAATTGTGCTCTACAAATAAATTTGCCTTGCCCACAATAAACAATGAATTCAATTAGGGATATCTTGTTTAAGTCAGATAAGATAATGTCTATTTAATAAAGTACAGTGTTGGTCTTGTGAGTCGATTTATAATCTTTAATCATTTCATCTAGGATCATTTAAGAAGTAAAGAGTACAATTTGACATTTCATTTGTAGACAGATGTAGACCCATAGTCTCCTTGATATAACTTAAAAGGACATTTCAGTGTTACCTTGGCATTGCTGCTGTAGTCCATATACACCAGGTCGTATTTCCCAGGCTCTTTCTCAAAAAATTCTCTATCCTCCCAATCATTTTTGGTTTTGTCAAGAAATCTGTCAAGATAAAAAGCCACGTTAATCCAACATCTAATACTAAATATGTATTCAAATTGTATTTAATGATCTCACTTTTTCTTGAAAAGGTCTTTAGCTTTGAGCAGGTCTCCACCGCACGCTGTCAGACTGTTCTGACCTACTTTTCCCACTAAAATGAAACAAACAGTGAACTGATAAGAACATTATTATTATATTATAGGTACTGTATACTGTTGCAGTATTTGTGTTTAGCTTTACCTCGGCCCCAGCGCATCCACACACTGAAGGACTTGGAGTTGTCATCTTCCAAAAGCTGGATCAGGTAATACTTGTTATTGTTGAACTGGAGATTTGTCTGAAAAATAAGACAGAACCTCAACCTCAGAACGTGTTGAGCGATAACACTCAAATTGGGCCCTCTCAGCAATTGCCCAGTTACGCGGCCGGGCCTAGTACTACAGAAATCTGACAGGATCAGACAGAGCAAAGGCTGTATGGCCATAAGACAGTGCCCTCTGCTGAACAGGTGTGGAATTCCTTCCTTTTAAATCTTGGCTGCCCCCTAGTGGCTGGATTGAGCATTTTAATTATTCCTTTAAAATGTCATAACTCCTGACAGGAATGGGCTGACTGTAAGGTATTTACTTAAACCAATGGCAGCTGATAACATTTTCATTACCTGATTCAACATGACGTCGTAAACATCTTTTCCTTCGCAATAAACATGAGCCTGAAAAGAAGAGAAGAAAAAAAGATTTGTTATTTTTG